>JBBPBX010096351.1:0-13044 GCA_038048925.1 Garcialebias charrua | reverse complement strand
ACATTTTCTTTTCTTTTTTTATTTCTTTTTATATAATTCAGCTGCCTCTCCTGACTCACCTGTCTGTCTTCTGTCACCAGCACTTTCTGCATCACCTGCTCCTTCATAAAGGTAACAACATTTTCTTTTTTTATTTCTTTTTTGTATAACTTGGCTGCCTCTCCTGACTCACCTGTCCGTCTTCAATCACCAGACAGACGTACCCAGAAAACCTCCAAAGGGTGGTGTCCAGATCAGATGAAACTCCTCAACTGACTCTTTTGATACTGCGGAACAGCGGCTTTACACCAAGCTCCCCCTGGATGATGGAGCTCCTTACCCAATCTCTAAGACTGAGTGCCCCCCCCCCCCCATGAAGGAAGCCCCTTTCAGCCACTTGTATCCAGGATCTGTTTCCAAACAAAGTGTAAAATATTTTGGACAATCAACTCCTGCAGCTGTGGAAATGTTTATTTCACTTAGATGTTTGCAGTTTTTCTCAGACATTTCAAAAAGGTTGATTTTTGTTGTTAATACACAATGTACACAAGTGGTAAATATTTGTTCAGCATTTATATTGAGTTATTCAGATAAGAAAAACTACATTTTTTGTTAGTCAGTCATTAAGAAGTAACACAAATAAGAGAAACAGTAAAAATACTCTGGCTGTTAATGGTGAAATTAGTAATTAATTATGTATTTTAGCATCTCATTTCTTCTTCACAAAATTGATTTAGCATTTGTTTGAAGTAACTTTTTTAATGACATGTAAACAAAGCCACTTTATATTGTCTACACATGTAGATTATTTTATGTTGCTATATTTTGCCACTTTGAAAGAACCAAAATGATGTTCAAGAAATAAATGTTTATGTTGTTATCTATGTGTGATAATTTGTGCAACCCAGTAAAAACACTTTAAAGTATTTAGAAAATTAGAAGAATATTATATGTACTGTACAAGTGAAATTTAGCAGAAAAAAATTGTAATTGTTTTATTTTCCACTTATTGTTTTCTTTGTTAAACAAATGAATTTTAATCAAGAGAAGAGGTTAAATAATGCAAATTTATCTTATTATTCAATGATTATTAATGTAGGTTGTTTGGAAAATTTAATGATTACAAATTGAGTTCCACTTAAAAAACACACAAAAAAATAATTTCTTTGTAATGAATATTTAATTTTAGTCATTTTTCCCTAAATTAATAGTAAATTCAAAGTAATATTCCTTATATATTAATTTAATTTAAATTAAATTTTGCATTAAAAATTAGTCATTTTAACCATAAATTTGAGATTTTGTTCCTAAATCCTACATAAATGTACAGTTTAATGTAATTAAAATCTACTTAGTTTTTTTAATTAAATTTAATTACCATTTTCTCTTTATTTTACATAAACTTTTTGAAATTAAAATCTACTTAATAATATTAAGTGTCACTTTGTTACCTTAGGTTTTTTAAGTAACCTCTATTCACAGTTTTTTCAGTGTGTTGCTGTGTTTATCTGTGACCATCTGCTCATACAGACTCGTGTTCGTGCTGCTGTTTATAATGATGTATTTCTATTACATTAGGGCTTAGTGTATTACTAGTTGATGGTTTTTTTTCTTAGTTAATCCTAGATGCTATTACTGTTTTTCTCTTGCATTTGTTGTTGGATGTGGCTGGGACCCTGTGTACATAATCTTGTTTTCATCACATGTACCACATGCGGTGCAAATGACAACAAAGATTCTCTGACTCTCTCTGACTCTCTCTGACTCTGACTTACTGTTAGTGCTAGCAAAAGATAACTTACCAAAAGCCGTCTGCGCGCGCCGCAATTATCCGCTCCTTTTAGCCCGAATCCGATGCTAAAAATAGCTCGTTCCTCCTCCATCCTTTTATGTCCGCTCGTTGCATGCGGCGCTTTTGGGAGCGATCTCTGTTCAGTCCAGACATACACAAAGTTCACTGAGTGTCTCCTGTTAATTTATCCGTATGAGGCAACCTGCTATGACCAGCCAGCCAGCTCCCAGCCGCAGATGGTCTCTTCGCCGGCGGTCTGCTCGTTGCAGCTCCCAGCAGCTCCCAGCCGCAGATGGTCTCTTCGCCGGCGGTCTGCTCGTTGCAGCTCCCAGCAGCTCCCAGTCGCAGATGGTCTCTTCGCCGGCTGTCTGCTCGTTGCAGCTCCCAGCAGCTCCCAGCCGCAGATGGTCTCTTCGCCGGCGGTCTGCTCGTTGCAGCTCCCAGCAGCTCCCAGCCGCAGATGGTCTCTTCGCCGGCGGTCTGCTCGTTGCAGCTCCCAGCAGCTCCCAGACGCAGATGGTCTCTTCGCCGGCGGTCTGCTCGTTGCAGCTCCCAGCAGCTCCCAGCCGCAGATGGTCTCTTCGCCGGCGGTCTGCTCGTTGCAGCTCCCAGCAGCTCCCAGACGCAGATGGTCTCTTCGCCGGCGGTCTGCTCGTTGCAGCTCCCAGCAGCTCCCAGCCGCAGATGGTCTCTTCGCCGGCGGTCTGCTCGTTGCAGCTCCCAGCAGCTCCCAGACGCAGATGGTCTCTTCGCCGGCGGTCTGCTCGTTGCAGCTCCCAGCAGCTCCCAGACGCAGATGGTCTCTTCGCCGGCGGTCTGCTCGTTGCAGCTCCCAGCAGCTCCCAGACGCAGATGGTGTCTTTGCCGGCGGTCTGCTCGTTGGGAGTGATCGCTAATACGCTAAAAATTGAACTAAAACGTAAAAATAACAATTATACTTTATTTATAAAGCCATTTAAAACAACCACAGCTGCAACAAAGTGCTGTACACATGAAATTAAGAACATTTAAACAAAAGACGAGATGAAATCAGGAAAAACAACCGTCACGTCTATTATACTGAAGTGGGTTGAGTCTAACCAGGGGTTGCTAGGTGAGGGGCTGGACTCAGATTTGAGGTGGGTTGTGGCTGCGGTTTGTGACGTCACAAACCGCAGGATTAACAAAACCTATCTTATCACAGTAAAATAAATATACTTAGAGTAAATAAACCACTGGGTGTTTATTTTTTGGCACTAGGACTGTTTTTTTATGAAGTACATACCCAAAGTTGAGTAAAAAACCCATTAAAAAATGAATTTTACATGTGTGGTCCCCTTTAAGATATCATCACAACATGTACAAATTATGGTTTTAGAAATAAAAAAGAATTGCAGTTTTGTTACAGGAATTTGCCCACAACTATTGCTGCCAGGTAACTTCTTTGATGCCTATAGTTACCAAAATAAAGCTGTAAACTATATTTTAAGCTTCAGCCTCTTAGAAAACTGCAAAGAAAGGCATCTGAACTTTGGTTAACTCTCAGGGTCAAATGAGATGAGGTGAAATTGTTGTGGTGCTTCTAGTTTTATGAGGCTTGGAATAAAATCAAGATTACAATGACTTTTCTATCTGCTTCTACTCCTAGTGATGGCATGGCCACTCATTTTTCACAGAGTTGCATTTATTGAGCCACAGACTGCTGACAGGCAGCAAGCGTGTGTTCAGACGACTTTAATGTCTGATGGTGGCAATAAAAACGATTGTGATATACACAACCGTAAAAGAGCTGCTGGCTGGAACACAGGACATCCTGCTAACTAAAATGAAGTCAATATGTAATAATTTGATGGGGAAGACGTCAAAGAAAGGACTACGCCAAAACCTTTGAATTGAGCTTTCATGAAATGTACCTTTTTTTTCTTGGATTTTATGTAATAAGTAACCATTTATACTACACATGTTGTAAATATTATTGCATATAATACCATTCCATCCATCTATCCATTTTTTTACCTGCTTCTTCCTTTTTGGGTCTGGAGTATCTGGAGAAAACCCATGCATGCACAGAGAGGACATGCATCATAATTAATATTTTAATATAAAATAACACAATTTACAGTTTCCATGTGAAATTATTTACTAATAAGCCTCATAGCATTTTTTCATGATCCCAGTGTCTCTTCAATTTTAAAAGATTTAATTTTACTTTCCTTTACCATGGTGCCATCTACTGGGTCCAAATATAGAGATTATTGCACCAAACAGAGAATGCCTAAATTTCTGTTCTTACATAATCTATAAAATCTATTTAAAAATATAATTTAGTACTTGCTGATGAGGTTCATTAAAGAACTATGAAAATCAAATGCACAGATATATTCAGGTATGTTGGACTAACAGCACCATGCAGCTCATGGTGAGTTGTTTTGCTTCCAATATCCAGTTTAGCTGAATATGATCAATTCCAGGCTATGTTAAACAGTAAATGATTCCTTGTATTTTTGTCTCGGTTGCACTTTTAGGTGTTAATGCTTAAAAGAAACCATAAACTTAATTAGATTTTAACATTTCTTTTGAGTTGCAGATGTGCTATTTTAAATCTACTAAAGTTATGTTAACACCCAACTTTAAGGGTTATAGTGAACGTCAAACCTTATGGAGTACCTTATGTCTAGAGGATGTTTTGATGGCAAAAAGGAGACCTGTGAAATAATAAAACATACATTGTCATAATGTCTTGATGCTGCTCAATAATCAAGGTAGATAAGGCTAACAAGGTTGAGTCAAGGTCCTCTGGACAGCTTCTTCTTTATTGAAATGTTTCATTTTTTATCCAATAAAACTTATGTTATCATTTAACTTTGACAATGAACTGTTGTTAATGTAATCTGTGCTTACAAATTTTCTCCAGGTGATCCAGTTTCTTCCCACGACTAAAACCATGCATGTTAGACTGATTGATAACTTTAAATTGTCCCGTGAGAATGGGAGAGTGAATGGTTGTTTGACTTGTTTGTCTCTATGTGTCCCTGTGATGGACTGGAGACCTGTCCAGGGTGTTGTCCCCAACTTCTCTAACAGTGATGGCTGTATATGGGCATCAGCGACCACCGTAACCCGAAAAGGAATAAGCGGGTAAAGATGATGGAAGGCTGGAGCATTTTTGCAGCGCCTTAGACTGAAGAAGTATTTTGGATAAAAAGATGAAACATTTCAGCAAAAAAGAACTGGTCCAGAGGACCTGACTCAACCTTGTCAGACATTATTATAATGTTGTGCTTTTTGTGTACATCATCGGGACCCGTCTATCTCTGCAACTCTATTATTTTGAATAACTTGGAGCAAAAACATTAACCCTACTTGTAATCTCTGTTCACTTCCAGTCCAGAAGAACACATCTCAAAAACTACAAACATTCACTATTCAAATTCCTCAGCGAATAGGGACATCGGCAATCTACTTATGGATATGTAGTTTTAGCAAAAAAAATCACAGAAATCACAATTAGTTGAGACTCTCAGAAAAGACAAATTATACATCTATATCCAATTTACTTTTAGAGCCAAACCAATTTGGAATGGTTGCCACAACTAGGCAACATAAGCAAACATAAAGTTAGTTCAAGGGCTAACTGATCTTGCTGCATCTGTTCAAGCTCTTCATGGTTAATGAAGTCAACTCTGTCTGTCTGGATGCAAAATATTTATTATTATCTTTATCCACTTCTTCCTTTTCTGGTTGTGGGGGGTCACTGGTGCCGATATTCAGCCATCACTGTGCAGGAGGTGGGGACACCCTGGACAGGTCTCCAGTCCATCACAGGGACACATAGAGACAAATGAGACAAACAACTATTCACTCTCTCACTCTCACCTAGTGACAATTTAGAGTTACCAATCAGTCTAACATGCATGTTTTTGGTCTGTGGGAGGAAACTAACACATACACAAAGAGAACAGGGGAACTCCACCCAGAAAGGCCCTGTGCAGGGATGGGGTGCCCCTGGCAACCTTCTTGCAGAGAGGTGGCAGCTCTACCAAATGAGCCACTGTCCTGCCACAAAGCTTTCAGATATTAATTATTTGTAGTTCATCTACAACAGATTGATTTCTGAAGTCAACCCTATTCAAGATGGCCATCACAGCCAACTGCACATCTTTGTTTAAACGTTTGAATGAATTGTTGGCACGACATCTGTTGTCTGTTTAAATATCTAATGAAAGTTGTCATTGGTTGTACCTCTTCAACTCATAAAGTTTGGCGCTCAAGACTGCTGCAGCAGATAATCAGCTTCACAAAAAAATCGCTTGTGGTAACAGTCGATTTGAGTTGAGCTGAGTTTAATTTTATTGAACTTAGTATAATTAAAGAATAAACAAAGTTGCATCAAAAGAAAATAAATTTAATACAAAAGCAAGCAGAGAAAAACAAACAACAGTAAACTATATTTACACGTTCAAAAGAGAGGGTAGAAGTATGAACTTATTGTTACACTCACCTCTCTTACATCTATAGTGTCAACCAACCATAGGTTCATGGTAACTTGGTCATAACATTCTAATTTAGTTAATATTTTATATATCCACATCTATAAAATGCATTTATATTTGCATAACATTACGATCAAGCTTCAATATTTTTTAACATGTTAAAATTCTTACTAGTGCAATATACCAGAATGCAGTAATAATTGATACATTCATTAATTGTTGACAACATTGATAATAGCAGTAATAACAGTCATTATTATTATTATTTTTATTTTACCCGTGTCCTGTTTGGCATTGTGGCACTCAGAATTATTCTCTGTGTGTCTAGGTAATGCCCAACAGATTTACTTTCACAAACAGAGCATTATAGCTGGCCTTCATGCTCCACTTGAAATATAAATAAAACTTTATTAGAATTTTAAAAAGCTAAGTCTGGTCCTCTGGACATTCAAAAAACAAAACAAAACAAATTTAAAAAACGGTAGAAACGTTTCGTCTTTCGTCCGAAAGACTTCCTCAGTCTGAGATGCTGTATTCAGCTCAGTCTTATAAATAGCACCCTCTCACAGTGGATCAACCAGTTTGCTGATGACAGCCGAAACCAGCTGCTCACATGATCAAGGTGGACCATAAGCCTAACGATGGATCGTTAGCACCCTGATGGTTGTTTGCTATTCACAGAGAGCTGAGTGATACTAGCAATAACAGCATTGTAAGGGGGACAGTCGAACCCATGATGGCCCAGCACAGAAGATCAACATCATCAGGTCAGGACTTTGCGATCTACACTCATCTCCAGGCCAGCGGTCACTCTTTCAGGGATGAAGATGTTCACATCCTTGATAGAGAGGAACAATGGTTTGAGAGAGGAGTAAAGGAGGCCATCTTTGTGAAAAGAAACCGCCCATCATTAAACGGGGTGGAGGCCTCCGGGTTCAACTGTCTCCCTCCTACAATGCTGTTATTGCTAGTATCACTCAGCCCTCTGTGAATACATAGTTCCCATGTGACGTCACATCTGTGGGTTGTCCTGTTTGACCCTCCCACTTGTAGGTTTAGCTGCAGTTTGAGCGCATTCAAATGGATGTCCATTTTTCACGTTGTTTTTTTTGTTAATTTCTAATTAATTACAATGGTTACTTCGTGTTGTGTCAGTGGGTGTTCCAGTCGGGTAGACGTTTGGGCAACGCGCAGGTTTCACTCAATCAAAAAAAAAAGTAAACATGAAGGATTTATCTCATCGGAGGAGCTCACAGCTGCAGCTTGCAGCCCCAACTCTGCTTGGATCTGCTCTGAAGACATCTGCTTTTGGCCGGTAAACAAAATATTCTACATAAATCATTTTGTGAAACAATGTTAGAGTACAACTGTCTGTGTGTTAGAGCTGTTTTTTTTTTCATTATTTAACGACACCGTCTTGCATGCTGTGGTTAGCTTAGCATCTCGCTAACGCAACAATGGCCTCCTCACGGTCCAAGCCGGTCCTCCGGACCGGCATGGAGACCACCCCAGTGGGGAAAGGAGGACTGGAGCCAAGTCGTGCGGGCGACGCGTCGGTCCCATGGGACGTGCCCCCGCAACCGCGATGGTTCCACGCCGTCTGACCTGAGCGAGGGACCCTCCGCTCCAGTGCTAACAACATGCTACGGTAACACTCAAAAGTGCTGGTTCTGGTCGTGTTCAGCTTGGTGTTTGTGCTGGCTGTGTGTTATTTTAGTTAAACCTTTATTTAGCTGGTTAGATATGATTGAGACAGTTTACACATCTTTTTTGGATTTAAAGCTGTGTTTAACTCCGACCACTGCCATTTTCTCTTGTTCCTTGGTGAAGCTGTGGTGGCTGTGTTTTTGTCCGTATAATTTGCTCTGGTTGTTCGTGTCTGCTTGTTCGCCATCTTTGCCTTTCTTCTGCCTACAGATATGGTGCGGACGGAGCTATTGCGCAATACTGGGGCGTGTCTGGGAACTATGTATAGCAAACAACCATCAGGGTGCTAATGATCCATCGTCAGGCTGATGGTCCTCCTTGATCATGTGAGCAGCAAGTTTCAGCTGTCATCAGCCAACTGGTTGATCCACTGTGAGAGGGTGCTATTTATAAGACTGAGCTGAATGCAGCTTTGTAAGGATGGCTCTATCCTGTTGGTCTTGTCTGTTCTCTTTGTGCTGTTTTTCTGTTAGTCAGTTTCTGGTCTGTTTTCTTAGTTTAGTCTCCATGTTTATTTACTCTTAGTTTAACCTCCTAGTTTACTTTTCATGTTCAGGTTTAGTTTCCCAGTCTTGCTCTGTCTCTAGTTAATTGTCTCTAGTTAATTGTCCCCAGGTGTTTGTGATTTTGTCTCGTCTTGTCTATGAGTATAAAAGCCCAGTTCTGTGTCTAAGTCATTGCAGCCGCATCGTTTGGTATCCCTCGTGTTCTCTGGTCTCTGATTCCCCTCTGATTCATATAAGTGTTTTTGCTGCCACGACAGCTATTTGTTTATGTTTATTAAAGTGATTATTTTTATAACTTCTGGCCTCTGAGAATGTCTGTCTGCACCACTGGGTTTTAATGCTGCTCTGAGTAAATCCTGACAGTATGCGGCTGCCATCAAAAAGAAAGCCCAGCAGACAGCATATTCCTTCTACCTGTCCTCTCGAGTCCACGCGGATTGAGGATACCGTGATCCGCTGCAACGGTTTTCAGGTCCGACCCGTGTCGGCACAAGTGGACTTAAACCAGGAAGTATAAGTCCTACCTTCCCAGCTTCTGGTACTCGAACAGGAAGAGTCTCAGCGCCGGATGGGCCACTCGACCCGTGAGTCCACTCCTCCTCGTGATCGGCACAGCTCGTCTCGGGGTGGACGTCCAGGGAAGACGCCGAGGACGACTTCCTTGTTTTTACTCCTCAGCGTCAACACCGCCACAGCAAAAGGAAGACCCGGAAACAGTTAACCACACCTCCGTCATGGTCAGCTGTTCAGACTCGGTCCAGAGAACCCGAGTTTTTTGGATGTAGCTCCAGCGCTCCAGGGGGAGCGAGTACCGTTGCCTCACCTCCTAGGTTTTTGGTAAGGGCGGAAACCAACACCTCACTGTCGCTCGAAGCTGCTCCTGCTCGGTCCGGTGAGAACAGTCACAGCGTCTCCACGGGGGCGGGTCTTGTCACCGCTTACTCTTCTCCCCATTCATCAGACCAGATGGAGGGGGGCCAGCACACAGGTCAGTCAACAGAGCAATATTCTGTCTTTCCAGCAGAGGTCACCCTAGGAGAGCCTTCAGGGGTGATAAATGTTCCTGCCACTTCACCTTCATTCAGAAACACTCCTTTTTCCCATTCTAACACACACCGATTTCAGCCCAGTGAACTTCTCCAAATAAAACGGACTGTAGGAAGTCTAATCACCTCTGCTAGAAATAACCCGGACTGTTTTGATGTTGTACTTTCCCTTGCTGAAAAGTTTATATTATCTCAACCCGGTCTGGCCCAGCTTCCTGAATATGAACAGTTTTTAAATGAAATAAGGACACTAATGCCTGGTCCCCACTGCACAACTCGAAACGCGCCTGCCGCCCCCTTTTGGCCGCTGGTCACGGTCCCACTGGCCACTGAAGACCGTCTGATGATGCGCACTAGGGGGTGGCAGTGGAAGGGGTCAGAAGCTCGTTTTCCGGGTTCAGTTGTTGTGTTACTGCACCTCCGAAGGTCTTTGATGAGATTAAAATGTTTTTTTATGTTTGGGGTGATCTACACTGGAGAGGACACCAGCCTGTCAGCAGCAACTGTAAAAATGCCACATTTATTACCGGAGTTTGGTTCCAGTTCATGGAGGCTCGATCCGGTGAGTTTAAAAAGTCCAAAAAAAGTCCCGTTGTGGTTGTGTAATCAGATAGCAGAGGCTCTACCGACTGTTTGCTGGACGCGTCGAGCCACCAGAGATCAAATTTTATGGCGTTGGCAGTTCGACGCCGACGCGCGCGTGCGTGTGCAGGCTGCCCCCGCGTCGCTTCGATCACTTGAATCGCGCCGCTTCCCGGCTCGCTGTGACTCCACGCGTCTCCTCATAGACTTTGAATGTAAACCGGCCGCTTCAGCCGCCCGACAACGGGGCAGTGGGTAACAGGCATAAAATTATCCGGCCCTGAACATGCAGCACCAGCAAGCCCTGAACCGGCTGTCTCTTCAGCACTTACAGTGTCCTGCTCTGAGGGGGTCCTAGATGACGCCCCTTATGTCTCGTGTTCCGAGGGGGTCTTGGAAGACGCCCCTCACTTCTCCGGTGCTGTGGAAGGACCTGAACCAAGAGAGGGTTCCCGATCTGGTCCTGGACCGCGCCATCATCGCCGTGGGAGAGGTCGAAGGCAGAGAGGACCTACCAGCTCTTAGGCTATTGCTGCAGACTCGACGCCCGGCTCTTCGGCTGCTGCAGACTCGACGCCCGGCTCTTTGGCTGCTGCAGACTCGAGGCCCGGCTCTTCGGCTGCTGCAGGCTCGATGCCCGGCTCTTCGGCTGCTGCAGGCTCGACGCCCGGCTCTTCGGCTGCTGCAGGCTCGACGCCCGGCTCTTCGGCTGCTGCAGGCTCGACGCCCGGCTCTTCGGCTGCTGCAGGCTCGACGCCCGGCTCTTCGGCTGCTGCAGGCTCGACGCCCGGCTCTTCGGCTGCTGCAGGCTCGACGCCCGGCTCTTCGGCTGCTGCAGGCTCGACGCCCGGCTCTTCGGCTGCTGCAGGCTCGACGCCCGGCTCTTCGGCTGCTGCAGGCTCGACGCCCGGCTCTTCGGCTGCTGCAGGCTCGACGCCCGGCTCTTCGGCTGCTGCAGGCTCGACGCCCGGCTCTTCGGCTGCTGCAGGCTCGACGGCCGGCTCTTCGGTTGTTGTAGACTCTTTGCCCGGCCCGTCGGCTGCAGACTCCTCACCCGGCCCGTCGGATGCAGACTCCTCGCCCGGCCCGTCGGATGCAGACTCCTCGCCCGGCCCGTCGGATGCAGACTCCTCGCCCGGCCCGTCGGTTACAGACTCCTCGCCCGGCCCGTCGGCTGCAGACTCCTCGCCCGGCTCGTCGGGTCCTGGTCCTGATGCTCCTGATACTTCGGCTCCTGATCCTGATGCTTCGGCTTCTGATCCTGATTCTTCGGCTTCTGATCCTGATTCTTTAGCTTCTGATCCTGATACTCCTGATGCTTCGGCTCCTGATACTCCTGATGCTTCGGCTCCTGATCCTGATTCTTCGGCTTCTGATCCTGATTCTTCGGCTTCTGGTCCTTCGGCTCCTGATCCTTCGGCTCCTGATCCTTCGGCTCCTGATCCTTCGGCTCCTGATCCTTCGGCTCCTGGTTCCGGCTCTTCGGCGACCGACAAAGACCCTACCTCGACCGACGAAGACCCTACCTCGACCGACAAAGACCCTACCTCGACCGACGAAGACCTTACCTCGGCCTCTACAGTGGGTCCTTGCACCGTTGATGTCTCGACGTCTACAGAGGGTCTTCGCACCTCTGATGTCTCAACGTCTACAGAGGGTCTTCATACCGCTGATGTCTCGACGTCTACAGAGGGTCTTCGCACCGCTGATGTCTCAACGTCTACAGAGGGTCTTCGCACCACTGATGTCTCGACGTCTGCAGAGGGTCTTCGCACCGCAGACGCCAGGACGTCCGACGACGTCTCTACGCTCGCCTCGACGCCTGACGACATCTCTACGCTTGCCTCGGTGCCTGACGATGTCTCTACGCTTGCCTCGACGCCTGACGATGTCTCTACGCTCGCCTCGACGCCTGACGACGTCTCTACGCTCGCCTCGACGCCTGACGACGTCTCTACGCTCGCCTCGACGCCTGACGACGTCTCTACGCTCGCCTCGACGCCTGACGACGTCTCTACGCTCGCCTCGACGCCTGACGACGTCTCTACGCTCGCCTCGACGCCTGACGACGTCTCTACGCTCGCCTCGACGCCTGACGACGTCTCTACGCTCGCCTCGACGCCTGACGACGTCTCTACGCTCGCCTCGACGCCTGACGACGTCTCTGCGCTCGCCTCGACGCCTGACGACGTCTCTACGCTCGCCTCGACGCCGGAAGACGTCTCTTCGCTCGCCTCCTTGCCGGAAGACGTCTCTTCGCTTGCCTCCTTGCCCGAAGACGTCTCTTCGCTCGCCTCCTTGCCCGATGACGTCTCTTCGCTCGCCTCCTTGCCCGATGACGTCTCTTCGCTTGCCTCCTTGCTTGATGTCATCTCTTCGCTCGCCTCCTTGCCTGATGATGTCCTTACGTCCGCCTCATCATCTGACGTCTCGACGCCTTCAGACGTTGCAACGCTCGACTCATCGCCGCCCGTTGTCTTGCCATCTGCTGTTTGCTGGCATGCTGACTCGACTCCTGCGGACCGCCGGCATGCTGACTCGACTCCTTCAGACTACCCGCAGGCTGACTCCTAGCTTGTTGCCTCTGATGGTCGGTCTCCCAGCCACCTCCCTGAGACTGCTTGTCATGTGGCCTCTGATGGGCGGTCTCCCGGCCGCCCGCCTGACCAGCCGTTGCCCGAGGTCGGTCTCTTGGTCACCCTCTTTCAGTTTTTGACATTGTCTTAGGTTTGGGTTTAGCTCTCGCAGTTTTAGGTTAGGTCTTTATGTTTAGTTCCCTCTGTTTTTTAGGTTTGGTCCTTGTGTTTGCCTCCCAGGTCTCTTCCTATTGGTTTTTTGTTTTCGTGCCCTTGTGTTGTCCTTGTGTTCCTCATGCCCTTCTTCCTTGCGGTTTCCTCCCTCCACCCACCCTGAATTTTTTGGGGGTGATTTTTCTTGGGGACACCTGGGAGTGTCCTTGA
>JBBPBX010096350.1:0-13044 GCA_038048925.1 Garcialebias charrua | reverse complement strand
GTCCGCGTGTAATCGGATTTCCCATGATTAAACACGGCTTGAAGTTCAAAATCACTTTTAAAGCAAAATTAAAGGGATTTATCATTTTGTTTGCAAAAACGAACATATTTAAATGATAATATATATACATTTTGAGCAATTTGATGAATAGTCAAAAAAATCATGTCAGTGGACCTTTAAGTTGTGACAAACTGAATTGATGACTGGTCTTTTCTCAGGATTTATACTGTTCATTGACATACTGGTGCTGGTCATACAATTAGAATACTGTATCATGAAAAGGTTGATTTATTTCATTAATTCCTTTCAAAAAGTGTAACTTGTATAATATATTCATTCATTACACACAGACTGATATATTTCAAATGTTTATTTCTTCTAATGTTGATGATTATAACTGACAACTAATGAAAACCCTAAATTCGATATCTCAGAAAATTAGAATATTACTTAAGACCAATAAAAAAAAAATATATATATATATTTTTAGAAATGTTGACCAACTTAAAAGTATGAACATGAAAAGTATGAGCATTTACAGCATCAATACTTAGTTGTTGCTCTTTTTGCCTGGATTACTGCAGCAATGTGGTGTGGCATGGAGTCCATCAGTCTGTGTCACTGCTCAGGTGTTATGATAGCCCAGGTTGCTCTGATAGTGGCCTTCAGCTCTTCTGAATTGTTGGGTCTGATGTATCGCATCTTCTTCACAATACTCCATAGATTTTCTGTGGAGTTACGGTCAGGCGAGTTTGCTGGTCAATTAAGAACAGGGATACCATGGTCCTTAAACCAAGTACTTGTAGCTTTGGCACGGTGTGCAGGTGCCAAGTCCTGTTGGAAAATTTAATCTGCAAGAATAACCTGGGCTCATATGAGCAGTGGCACAGACTGATCGACTCCATGCCACGACGCATTGCTGCAGTAATCCAGACAAAAGGAATCCCAACAAAGTATTGATGCTGTACATGGTCATTAAGGGTGTAACGATACGCTAAAATCACATTTCGGTTAGGTTCAACTACAAGGAGGGCTCGGTTCGGTTTATTTTCGGTTTATTTTCAGTACAAAAAAAAAAAGACAAAATAAAGACTTACAAAATGTTTATTTTGAAAATGTGCCAAAAATATGTTTGTATTGTATTCTAGTAATAAATAAAAGTGATCCATTTGGATGTATGATATTTTAAATAAACAGCACTCTACAATAAATAAACTATATTAACAATAATAAAAATCTTAATAAATACAATAACAGTCAGAACCAGAACAATAAGCAGCAACAGACTGTTTACAATCTAACTAATCAAGTTTTTGTCCAGTAGCAGTGTGGCTGTATTTGTCCTCATTACTCACAACCAGAGTTCAGTTCAGTCATCACACACTTCTTAGCTGCAGCAGGTGATCTCTGGTGGATTTCCCTGAAGTGGAAGAGACATGCTACCTCTGTAACTGGAAATACTGGAAATAAAACAGAGGTAAAAAAAAAATAAGTTAATAAGATTATGATTTTAAATAATAATAAATTATAAATAATAATTATAAGAAAAGAACAATACCTTATTGGAATCCCTGGCAAAAATCTTCAGAAGCTTCAATATATTCAAAACAGTGCAGCAAGGATTTTATTGAGAGTTTGTAAATTTGAACATATTACACCCATTCTCCATAACCTTCATTGGCTTCCTGTCACCTACAGAATTCAATACAAAACTGCTCTCATTACACACCAATGCTTACACGGAACTTCACCTGACTATCTAAAGGACATTCTTGTTCCATATTCATCCATCCGGTCTCTACGATCACAGAACAGTAATCTACTTCACATTCCACGAACCAAATTAAGGACCATGGTAGACCGGGCATTCTGTGTGGCTGCCTCCCGCCTATGGAACTCCCTCCCTGACTACCTGAGAGCTCCACAGTCACTGGTTGACTTTAAAAGTGGTTTAAAGACTTTTCTTTTTAAGCAAGCCTATTCTGCCTCCACATGATTTTATCTTTGATCTTGGTTGATAGTATTATTGATTTTACTTGATTTTATCACTTGTTTTAATTATTTATTTATTTATTTTTTAAGCAGGCCTATTCTGCCTCCACATGATTCTGTCTTTAATCTTAGTTGATATCATTATTGATTTTATTTGATTTTATCACTTGTTTTATTGTTGTAGCACTTTGAGATTTTTATTAATGAAAAGTGCGGTATAAATTGAATTTATTATTACCTCTTGAACGGTTGAATCTCCCACTCATCATCAGGGCAGGGCTTAAATCAGCTCCAGGACTTGTTCACAATCAGTTTGAGTTTTTTCATAAAGAGCTGAACTTTTTGACTGAAG
Source organism: Garcialebias charrua (assembly GCA_038048925.1). Classification (NCBI taxonomy): domain Eukaryota; kingdom Metazoa; phylum Chordata; class Actinopteri; order Cyprinodontiformes; family Rivulidae; genus Garcialebias; species Garcialebias charrua. The sequence continues at coordinate 10,700 of JBBPBX010096350.1, read as the reverse complement.
TGTTGACGTGATGGATGTCTCATAGCAAGGATCAACTGCGCATAAAAAACATTCAGACTAGATTCAGATCTTTAAAAACTCATACAGTTTGTGTTATTGCTCTGGACCGCTCTGATTACCTGATAAAAGTTGTTTAAATGCAGCTGCTTTTAGCGGTGTTTCTGCAACAGCTGATGTTTCTGTTCACATTCCGATGACGTTAGCCTGGCCCTCGCCTTCCTGCACAGCTCCGCTCAATTCTCATTTCCCTTCACTGCACAGTCTGGGACTTTACCCGCCCACAAGGATTTGTCCAGTAGATTTTTGTTCGGACCAATCAGAGAACAGAAGGGGCGGAGTTTTGGACCCTAACCCACGCCCCCACCTGTCCCAGCGCGCAGAGCCCTATAAAAGGCTCTGCCAGCGCTCAGTCAGCGAGCAGCGGCATGTTCTCATTCAAAAGATGCAAAGCGATGCAGATATGTGACACAAATTTATTAATTTCCCCTTCTTAACCCTTGTGCGATCTTAACATTCTGTTTACTCCCCTTGTCCTACGGGTCAAAAATGACCCGCACTACCAAAGACCCAAAATAAAGCAGCTTTATTGAACTTTAAATCCAAAATCCATTTTCCATGATGAAACAACCTATTTATCAATGCATCTCAATTATTTTTTTTTTTTTTTATCATGTATTTTTGTTACACAATACAAAAAGACAATCACCAGTTAACAGTATTACACTTTTTTTTTTACCACAAACCAACTGTCAAAACAGTTTTATTTTACACAGTAAAGGTTTATTATGGCTATTATATAAATGTAAAGTAATTATTTCTGAATTATTTATATTGAAAGGGAAAAAACAGTCAACAATCTGGAACTTTTTTGTCACGTTTATTTTTTAAATATTTTTTAGGAAGTGAATTATAAAAATACTTCTCTCATAACACAACAAAAAAACAAAATGTTGCTTGATTTTGTGAACAATTTTCAACTTCTACTATATTTATCACATGTAGGACAGTATGTGAGCCCCTTCTTGTTTGCTCTGGTGATGGACCGACTAACAGATGAGGTCAGGCAGGAATCCCCATGGTCTATGATGTTTGCAGATGACATTGTGATATGTGGTGAGAACAGGGAACAGGTGGAAGAGAACTTGGAGAGGTGGAGGTATTCACTTGAAAGAAGAGGAATGAAAGTCAGCCGTAGTAAGACAGAGTACATGTGTGTGAATGAGAGGGAGGCCAGTGGAACAGTGAGACTACAAGGAGCAGAGGTCACAAAGGTGCAGGACTTCAAGTACTTGGGGTCCACTGTCCAGGAAAATGGGGAATGTGGTAAAGAGGTGAAGAAGAGAGTCCAGGCAGGATGGAGTGGATGGAGAAAAGTTTCAGGAGTGATTTGTGACAAAAAGGTGTCAGCAAAGGTCAAAGGAAAAGTTTGTCAAAAATGACCCGCACTACCAAAGACCCAAAATAAAGCAGCTTTATTGAACTTTAAATCCAAAATCCATTTTCCATGATGAAACAACCTATTTATCAATGCATCTCAATTTTTTTTTTTTATCATGTATTTTTGTTACACAATACAAAAAGACAATCACCAGTTAACAGTATTACACTTTTTTTTTTTTACCACAAACCAACTGTCAAAACAGTTTTATTTTACACAGTAAAGGTTTATTATGGCTATTATATAAATGTAAAGTAATTATTTCTGAATTATTTATATTGAAAGGGAAAAAACAGTCAACAATCTGGAACTTTTTTGTCACGTTTATTTTTTAAATATTTTTTAGGAAGTGAATTATAAAAATACTTCTCTCATAACACAACAAAAAAACAAAATGTTGCTTGATTTTGTGAACAATTTTCAACTTCTACTATATTTATCACATGTAGGACAGTATGTGAGCCCCTTCTTGTTTGCTCTGGTGATGGACCGACTAACAGATGAGGTCAGGCAGGAATCCCCATGGTCTATGATGTTTGCAGATGACATTGTGATATGTGGTGAGAACAGGGAACAGGTGGAAGAGAACTTGGAGAGGTGGAGGTATTCACTTGAAAGAAGAGGAATGAAAGTCAGCCGTAGTAAGACAGAGTACATGTGTGTGAATGAGAGGGAGGCCAGTGGAACAGTGAGGCTACAAGGAGCAGAGGTCACAAAGGTGCAGGACTTCAAGTACTTGGGGTCCACTGTCCAGGAAAATGGGGAATGTGGTAAAGAGGTGAAAAAGAGAGTCCAGGCAGGATGGAGTGGATGGAGAAAAGTTTCAGGAGTGATTTGTGACAAAAAGGTGTCAGCAAAGGTCAAAGGAAAAGTTTACAAGACAGTGGTGAGACCAGCTATGTTGTATGGTCTGGAGACAGAGACATGGACAAAAAGACAGGAGAAAGAACTGGAAGTAGCAGAAATGAAGATGTTGAGGTTCTCCTTAGGAGTGACAAGGATGGATAAGATCAGGAATGAGATCATCAGAGGTACAGCACATGTTGAACAACTGGGAGATAAAGTTAGGGAGGCCAGACTGAGATGGTTTGGACATGTCCAGAGGAGGGACAGTGGGTATATTGGTAGAAGGATGTTAGAAATGCAGCTGCCAGGAAAAAGACAAAGAGGAGATATATGGATGCAGTTAGAGAGGACATGGAGGTAGTTGGAGTGAGGACAGAGTGAGGTGGAGGAGGATGACTCACTGTGGCGACCCCTGAAAAGGGAAAAGCCGAAAGAAGAAGAAGAAGAAGGGCAGTATGTGTGAACGTGAGAATGGGCTTTGCAGATGTGTTTCTCACATGTGCAGCACACAGCTTTTGTCTTGCAGTCCTTCTTCCAGGGGCAGAACTGGCACCTTTTTCTTTTGACTGACCCAGCTGCAGCCTTTATTATTTCTTAGTTTGTTTTTTTGTTTTGCTTGGCAGCTTGTGTGATGTGAGGGGTTAGCTGCAGATCAAGAGTGCAGGTGCAGGTCAAATGCAAGTTCTAGTGTCTTTGATGTGTGTGTGTGTGTGTGGTGTGTGTGTGTGTGTGTGTGTTAGAGAGAGTTTGTGTGTGGCCTTTGAACTTTTTTCTGGTGTTTAAATGCCTTTATAATTCACGGGTCAAAAATGACCCATAGGACGATCTTTGGACCCTAGTGGTGTACAGCCCACATGGAAACCTAGACAAAAACAAAGTATCACTTTTTGTAATGATGGGGTCACTTTAGGAAAAGTCATAAAATTTCAAGTTGGAAAAATATAGTTTAAGGTATTTTTTCTATAGCTAAACATGGTAGCGGGTCACTTTTGACCCGCAGGACAACACAAGGGTTAATCCCTTATCTGGAGTTTTCCTTTGGTTTTTGGGCCAAAAGTCAAGTTATCGCTCCCTTCTCCCTCCTCCTCCTCCTCCTCTCCGCTGAGTGCCACCTGTCCCGGCGCGCAGCCAGAGCCAGCGCGCAGCCGCGTTCTCATGCAAAGCGATGCAGATATGTGACACAAATTTATTAATTTCCCCTTCTTAATCCCTTATCTGGAGTTTTCTTTTGGTTTTTTCCCCCAAAAGTTAAGTAATCGCTCCTTCTCCTCCACCCTCCTGCTGAGTAAAATGAGAGAGACAGCAGGCTCAATTCGTTGCTGTAAAATGAACACGGAAATGCCTCAGGTTGTCACGAGAAATAAACTCGGGTTTTAGTTGCTGAGCGAGTCCCATCAGATTTTCTGGTGTTTTGGTGAGCTGGACCAGCGATCCATGGTTTGATTTTATTGTATTAAAACGTTTTATAACATATGATATAAACACAGAATTTGCGCAGCAAGAGAAACGCTGCAGAGGGGGCGGAGCAGTTGTCAGTCAAGTTCAGCTGCTGAACTTCAGCAGAGGGGGGTGGCTGAGGGGAGGGAGCAGAATGGTTTCCCTGTTCAAATTATCCAATGGTTTTGTTCCTAATCAGAGGCCAACGCCTCCAGCAAGAAACGGTTTTCAATGGGAAAATTCCAGACCCTTGTGTGAAGCGAAGTGAAGCACAGGGTATGGTTTCAACCAGGCTACGATGACGTAGTTTCCAGCGCGCGCAGAGAGCTGCGTCACTCACGCAGCTGCTGCAGAGTCTTCATGAATGTCCACACAAGCTGCGTGTGCGCTCGTCTTTTAACAAGAAAGCCATAACGTTCACAAACAGGAGACCAGAGCGAGCAGCTAATGGCTAATAATGCTGCGCGTGCGTCGCGATAATAGCTCCGTGCTGAAACGCGCCCAGGAAATTTTGTTCCGCGGCGCATATATTAACGTTCAATGAGTGAAAAAAATAACCGAAACGGTACGCAGGTGGACCGAACCGAACGTGCTGTACCGAAACGGTTCGGTAAATCCATTACAACCGTTACATGCCTAATGGCCATACTTTTCATGCTCATAGTTTTCATGTTCATACTTTTCATGTTCATACTTTTTAGTTGGCCAACATTTCTAAAAATCCTATTTTTTCCCCAGTGGTCTTAAGTAATATCCCAATTTTCTGAGATACTGAATTTAGGGTTTTCATTAGTTATAACCATCAACATTAAAAGAAATAAACACTTGAACTATATCAGTCTGTGTGTAATGAATTACTATAATATACAAGTTTCACTGTTTGAATGGATTTACTGAAATAAAACTATTAGAAAAGGACATTAAATAATAAAGTCAAACTGTTATAAAGCATTTGATTCTAATAATCTCTTTCATTCTTTTTAGGATGAGCCAGAGCTGATGGAGATGTTGCAGTGGCCCTTGTTACCATCACCAGTGACCATGACACAAATCCAGTTCACTGCGAGCATGAACTTTGTTACCAGCCTGTGAAAGTTGGAATGTTCACTGAAAGTGACATCATTGTCAGCTGTCCCAGATGTGTGGATGCCTTCCTGCTGTTTGGGCTCACCTCAGGTATCTCAAAGCACTTACAAACACTTTTGAATGTGTTCAGAAGATTTTACCTGGTCTAGAAGATGGTAAACTGTCGGCCTGGTTACAAACTCTCAAGAATGACTTGATGAAGAGTTGTATTTAATGCATCTCCCCTGGAGTTCAAAGCTTGTTTGTTTTTTTGTTTCAAAATGATTCTTTAAAAGCTGCTCTGTAGGTGTTTAGCCCATATGACCAAATACACAAATGGACCAGTGTCCTTGCTTAATGTTAAAGAGAAACTATTGAAAGTTGTGCCCATTTAGAACTGGTTTTATGGTTAATGTAACACGTTTTACTTTTCAATGTCAAATGTTATGAAACAGTTAAAACATTGTCTTTTGATTGAAGTTGTTGATCTCTTGCTGTACTCTAGTATTAATCAAAAAACAGAAAGCACGGTACTCATTGATTTGACCTTTAATGCAGCAACTATTTTTAATTTGATTTTAATATTGGTTTATTTTCTGCATTAATTGATTAGTGGCTCAGTATTTACTTTTTCAGAAATAAAACCAGAAACTGTTGGAGACTAGAATCTGAACATATGATGCTTTCATCTAAAATAATGTCTCAAAACAATTAAAATAGGTGCTTAACAATTGGCAACTAATCATTCACTAAATTATTGCAGCTGTACAGTTGATGTAAATGTAAAGTTATTTTTATACTGCTCTCACTAAATGTTTTAGCTTGTTTTTTTTAATCCTTTCCAATATTGCATTTTCTTTATTTTAAATAAGCCAAGAAAAAGCTTAAGGGGATGCAGAGGACAGAGTGAAGTGGAAGAAGATGATTCGCTGTGGCGACCCCTGAAAAGGGAAAAGCCGAAAGAAGTTCTAATCTTTTTAACTTAAAATTAGAATCTTATTAACTTTTTTTTTTTTTACCTCTTTGTGTTTTAATTCCAGTCTGGGACAGAGATAGCAGTTGACTTCTTCCGCTTCAAGGAAATTTGCCAGATCACCTGCAGCAAAGAAGTCTGTGATGACTGAACTCTGAACTTTTCCAGGGACAGGTGGGAGCAGGTCCAAGAAGAGCTTGTTGTGAGTAATGAAGAAAAATACAGCCACACTGCTGCTACTGTTGTTATTGAGATGATTTTCTCCACCACTGGAGATATTCACTGCAACTAGATCTGTGCTTTTAGCAGAAAATGTGGACAAGTTGGTCTTTTTGGACAAAAACTTAATATTACGTAGTTAGATTTGCTGGTGAAGATTCTCAGTCGTCCAGGACATGATAAAATCAAAAAAGGCGTTCGATACAGGATCAACTGGACTTTATTTGTTGCAGAAATAAATAAAATAAAGTCCAGTTGATCCTGTATTGAATGCCTTTTTTGATTAGTTAGATTGTAAACTGTCTATTGCTGCTTATTGGTCTGGTTCTGACTGTTATTGTATTTATTACGATTTTTATTATTGTTAGTATAGTTTATTTATTGTAAAGAATGCCATTTATTTAGATTAAAGATTAAATTAAGATTATATTACACATTAAACTGTATTCTGAATTTGACAGTAATTTATCAAGCGTTCGTCTTTGCTCAGGCTGGGCGCGTGCCCAAGAGTATAGCAGATCTGGGAGCCCCACCTCGGCTGCCTTTCTGGACTCGCCTGCCCCTCCTCACTCACCTGTAGCAGCACCTTCTGCATCACCTGCTCCTCCATAAAGGTAACGACATTTTCTTTTTTTTTTTATTTCTTTTTTATATAACTCAGCTGCCTCTCCTGACTCACATGTCCCTCTTCACCCACAGTACCAGAATCACCAGCACCTTCTGCATCACCTGCTCTATAAAGGTAAAGACATTTTCTTTTTTTAATTTCTTTTTTATATAACTCAGCTGCCTCTCCTGACTCACCTGTCCCTCTTCACTCACCAGCACCTTCTGCATCATCTGCCCCTCCATAAAGGTAACGACATTTTCTTTTCTTTTTTTGTTTCTTTTTTTATATAACTCGGCTGCCTCTCCTGACTCACATGTCCCTCTTCACCCACAGTACCAGAATCACCAGCACTTCTGCATCACCTGCTCTATAAAGGTAAAGACATTTTCTTTTTTTAATTTCTTTTTTATATAACTCAGCTGCCTCTCCTGACTCACCTGTCCCTCTTCACTCACCAGCACCTTCTGCATCACCTGCTCCTCCATAAAGGTAAAGACATTTTCTTTTTATTTTATTTCATTTTTATATAACTCGGCTACCTCTCCTGACTCACCTGTCCCTCTTCACTCACCAGCACCTTCTGCATCATCTGCCCCTCCATAAAGGTAACAACATTTTCTTTTCTTTTTTTGTTTCTTTTTTATATAACTCGGCTGCCTCTCCTGACTCGCATGTCCCTCTTCACCCACAGTACCAGAATCACCAGCACTTCTGCATCACCTGCTCTATAAAGGTAAAGACATTTTCTTTTTTTAATTTCTTTTTTATATAACTCTGCTGCCTCTCCTGACTCACCTGTCCCTCTTCACTCACCAGCACCTTCTGCATCACCTGCTCCTCCATAAAGGTAAAGACATTTTCTTTTTATTTTATTTCATTTTTATATAACTCGGCTACCTCTCCTGACTCACCTGTCCCTCTTCACTCACCAGCACCTTCTGCATCATCTGCCCCTCCATAAAGGTAACAACATTTTCTTTTCTTTTTTTGTTTCTTTTTTATATAACTCGGCTGCCTCTCCTGACTCGCATGTCCCTCTTCACCCACAGTACCAGAATCACCAGTACTTCTGCATCACCTGCTCTATAAAGGTAAAGACATTTTCTTTTTTTAATTTCTTTTTTATATAACTCAGCTGCCTCTCCTGACTCACCTGTCTTTCTTCACTCACCAGCACCTTCTGCATCACCTGCTCCTCCATAAAGGTAAAGACATTTTCTTTTCTTTTTATTTTATTTCATTTTTATATAACTCAGCTGCCTCTCCTGACTCACCTGTCCCTCTTCACTCACCAGCACCTTCTGCATCATCTGCCCCTCCATAAAGGTAACGACATTTTATTTTATTTTTTTGTTTCTTTTTTATATAACTCGGCTGCCTCTCCTGACTCGCTTGTCTCTCTTCACTCACCAGCACCTTCTGCATCACCAGTACCCTACACCTCAGATGCCTTTCTGGACTCACCTGCCCCTCCTCACTCACTTGCACCAGTATCAACATCACCTTCTGCATCACTTGCCCTTCCACCTCGGCTGCCATTTTGGACTCACCTGCCCCTCTTCACTCACCTGCACCAGCATCAACATCACCTTCTGCATCACTTGCCCTTCCACCTCGGCTGCCATTTTGGACTCACCTGCCCCTCCTCACTCACCTGCACCAGCATCAACATCACCTTCTGCATCACTTGCCCCTTCACCTCAGCTGCCATTTTGGACTCACTTGCCCCTCCTCACTCACCTGCACCAGTATCAACATCACCTTCTGCATCACTTGCCCCTCCACCTCAGCTGCCATTTTGGACTCACCTGCCCTTCCTCACTCACCTGCAACTTCTGCAACTCCCTCCCAATAAGCCTTTCTCCCTCCCTTGCAACACCCCTTCCATAAAAGTAAGGACATTTTCTTCTCTTTTTTATAGTACAGTGTACAGTAAACTGGAAATTGTGTTAAAAATATGGACATTATAGATGGTCTATTAAATTTATAAAACAAATAAAGTTCTTAATTAATTGGAGCCTTTTAAGTGCATATATATATATATATATATATATATATATATATATATATATATATATATATATATATATATATATATATATATATATATATATATGTATGTATATATATATATATGTATATATATATGTATATATGTATATGTGTATATATATATGTATATATATATATATATATATATATATATATATATGTATATATATATATATATATATATATATATATATATATGTACATACATATATGTATGTATATACATATGGTATTTCTGTTTTTATTTGTCAGTTTCGGTCCTCCAGTAAATGTCAACACTTCTGCTTGTCTTGGACAAATGTTTTCTTTTACACTTGATTTAAGGCTGGTCTCATCTGTATTTGATAGAGAAAGATAAAAATTAATATTTCATATTTGAAATGGAAGCATATTTGGTGTAATTATTTTTAGGAAAATGGTGAACTTGGCATTCTTAGTGGAGACAGGGAACAATATTTGGAAATGTTAGTTTACTTAAATTGCTTTTTTAAGTTCAATTGCTGCCTTAAAATCTTGAGTTAAATGAATTCAAAAAGGGAATTGGTATGTCAGTTTAACTTTAACATGAGAGTTGAAAGTATATATCGGGTATACAGTAATTGTTTGTTACTTTAACAAATGAAAACAAGTTTTTATGAATGGATAGTGTAACTTTGCAAGTTGTTTAAACTCAGAGTATGAAGTTCATACAACAAGTACCGGTAAACATTAATTAAACAAGGGTATAACTTAGTTATTTGAGTTCAAATAGAATATGATTGTAATTTTACTTGACAAGAGTACCAGTACTCAATTTTTGGAGAATGAATAATGTTCTATAGTTAGTCATTTCAACTTATGGTATCATATTTAAACAATGACATCATAAATTGGGCTACTTTTCTAGCTTGCCATCCTAAGTTGGAAAAAAAACATTTGAAGTTGCGTTAACTTGTTTTTAAGGCAGCTTTTGAACTCAAGGTTTTAAGTTTAACCACCCTATTTATTTTAACAGTGTAGTCATTTCAAGTTTGTTCTACTTGATGTATTTAAACATTATCAGCTGCTTGAGATTTTTTGTAAGTTTTGTTTCATGTGCTTTGATTAATACAAAGTCAACATTTCTGAGTACCGTACATGTATTCTGTACTTAGATCAAGGGCAACAAACTAATAAAAATTGATTTTTGTTACCTTTAAAAATGTCTCATCTTGTACTTAAATTTTTGAGTTCTGTTAACTAACTTTCCTGGGTTAAAAAGTGAAAACTTTAAAGTCTTGATAAATGAAAAAAGGGGCTTCGTTTTGTCCTGGTATAGAGTAGGGAGAACAGTACAGCATAGTTTGTGGATAACAGACGAGATGAAGTACCTAGAGAACCCATGCATGTACACGGAGAACATGCAAACACATGCAGAAAGACATCTGGCTGGGATTTTAACACCTGCAACAGTACTACCAACTGCGCCATTGTGCAGCCTCAAAACTGTAAATATACTCAGAACCCAATTTTAGGTCTTTTGCAGCTTCACAATAAATTATTTTCATGTGTTCAATGTTAAACTGGTTAGATGTATGGAGTCTTTTTGGAGCTGGTATACAAGTTTTTAGCTACTTCTCTCAATTCATGATAAATAAAGGTTCTGGACCAAATTAGTCCACCTCCGATATGAGTAACATAAACGGATGTGGGCCGGATGAAGCATTCCATGAACGGGTCCAAAACGGATCCGGGCCGGATGAAACATTCCATGAACGGGTCCAAAACGGATCCGGGCCGGATGTACCCAAAAACCCTCTTTAATGAGTGGATCCGGATAGGGTCCGGACCATATCCGATCTGGATCTGTGATCCGGATCCGAATCGGATCCGATCCGCTGTGCAAGTGGACTCCGATCCGGATCCGTTTTAAGCATCCGTTTCGGATCCTACGGTAGATCCGGAACGGATCCGGTCCGGAATCCGTTTGCTATCAGGGAGATGTATGGAGTCTTTTTGGAGCTGGTATACAAGTTTTTAGCTACTTCTCTCAATTCATGATAAATAAAGGTTCTGGACCAAATTAGTCCACCTCCGATATG
>JBBPBX010096349.1:0-13044 GCA_038048925.1 Garcialebias charrua | reverse complement strand
GGATATAGCACCCTCATGTCCGTATGGGATGTGGGCCTCTCCACATCTCTCTGAAACTCTCAGTGCTACACCTTCTTGAAGTCCTCAAGGAGACGAGTGGACACTTATATTTTTACAATTATTATGAATTAATGGACACTAATTAATCAGATTGAACTTTCTTTTTAATGTGTGTTAATTCAGAATTGATCTACAATATTTTTTGTCATTCCAATGATGATCTGTTACTTGCATGAGTTTGACCTTCTGCTGGTTTCATTTCTGCAGAGCAAGCAGGCTCTGATTCTAAGACACAGTTCAGGGTAAACTGTTAGCTGTTCCCTTCTCTGTTTTGTCTATGAAGTTAGCCATAACATTCTCTGTGCTCACAAGCAGGCCATCTGGCCGATTTTGTAAACAGTTTTCCTGTTGTCCATAGAGACCATTCTGCCTATGAGATGAAAACCCATCTCTTATTTTATTAAAACCAGCCAGTAGTCATTAAGGAGGTGAGGAAGACCCCGCCTCCCATATAAAGGTCATTTCCTGCTTTTTCTTTTTTAGTGCTTTGGAGAGAACTAACTGACAACTTGCTGCTCTCCTCTGGAAAAGCTGGAGATGCTCCGGTCATTTGTGTCAACTAGACCCATGTAAAGGGTTTAGAGGGGGGTCAGTTTAATACTGACCTCCTTTTTACCTTAATTAATTTACTTATTCAGATTGAATAGTAAATATTCACGGATTCTGTTCTTTTTCAGTTTACCCAATATTTCTGTGATCTTTATGATGGATAAATACACAAAGCCATTAAGTGACAAAGACGTTAACTTAGTTTGATATGTCAAAGAGACACTATCATTTATTTAAAATAAATCAACTAAATTAACACCATTACACTTGATTGACATGATTTCACTTTCTTTCAAATTAATACGTCAGCACACTTAAATTCAACACAACAGACTTCAATATTGGATGTTAACATATTTAGTCTGTGGGCTCTTCAGCTTAAAATAGTTTCCAGCTTAAGATTGAGAGGGAAAGGGAAAAGGAGGAATAAGAGGTTGGAGAGATTAAGTTATTTATCTCGAGTGTAACCAGAGATGACACTTTCCATCCGACTTCGGCTAAATCCCAGGTACGTTTGTAAACAGCTCTTTACCTTTTGACGATGCGTCTGATAAAGATATCACCAGCCTCCCAGGTGCACAGAGTCCTTCCGGCCCTCGTACGTCTGAACTGGTCGTTTACTTCCAACGTCTCCTCGGATCCGCGTCAGCCGTCAGAAACATGTGGCAGCTTCTGGCCGACTTCAAGACGAGATGTTTCTCAAAGAAAGTTCATTAGGAACTTTGGAGCTTTTGCTCGGGGAACTGGATGGAGGCGTCCATCAGTTCTAGCTGACAAGTTAGTCTTTGGCTCTTGACCAAGCTTGACCAGCTGCAAGGCAGAGAGCTTTCAGGTCTCTGTCCATTCAAACTCTCTGTCCATTCAAAGACTGAAGCGTTTCCGCACAGTTAGAACTTAAAAAGAGACTTAGAGAGGAGAGAAACTTGTCTCTTTTTCATTGGTCCACTCGTTATCACTATTCAAGGTGAAATTCAGCACAGAGAAGGAAATTGTTTAGGAAAAGTATCTGAGTGAGAGACTTTCAGACGCTAGATGAGAGTTTTAGCTGAAACTCGACAAAAACAATTTCAGTGTAAGTCAGTTTGACATTTTAGCTGAACTTTGACACCTTTTCACTTGCAGAAATGACACATTGATGTTTCACATTTAAAGAATAACAGCATATAACATATATCATGAAAATGACAAAAGTTATTCTTTTGATTACATTAGAATAAAATCAAAGGTAGAAATAGTCTCTTTTGGTGACTATATTCTGATTACAACTAATGGAATGATTTTGTGATAAATGTCTTGCTTTACTGAGAGGTCAGTAAAGATCATCTCTGGAACAGTTCAAAAGTACACAGATGTAATAAAGTGAACATGGTCATGTCCACTACACCCACGTCTCAGCTGGAGTCACGGCAAAGCCTTGCTGTGCCTCGAAACACTCATTTCTGAAAGAATTTGTTTTCAGAAGTTTTATTTTGAAAGTCAGTCAGCGCGCTTGACCTTTGTTCCCTGCCGAGGGAGGCGAGTTTCCTCGTATCGTGAATCAGCCACACACGCTGAAGTTCCAACTGGACGGCCGTTGGACAAACTCATCCACGTCGTGTGTCCAGACACTTCTCCACTCTTATCTCCAAGAGACGAACCGTCAACAGGTAACGAGTCGTGGTGTGCTTGAACGTGTGGGAGCCCAGCAGTCTGCTCGTGTGGGGAAAAAGGTGTCACCCTGTCTGCTCAAAATAATCAATTTCAGTTAACTTAGCTTTCACTTTATTTCTTCCTCCTATTTCTTATTTTTCATAAGCTATTAATCTGTCAAGTAATGTGCCAACAGTTTAAGTTTCTAACTGTCTGTTTGTTTTAATTTGAATTCTTGTCAACGTAGTTATTAAATCAGAGCTAATATCGATACAAATGTTTAATGTAATTTTTGTGATAGTTTCAATAAAAGGTCTATTTTCTGGTAGACCAACATAAGTTGAAGTCTCTTGTGAAATTACATTTCTGGCTAATCACATCACAGATTTATTGATTTATTCTGAAAAAGTTGAGACCCCGTGAATTGGTGGCATGTTTGTGCAGATAAAAGTCTGCTCAGACCTGCGCATCCAAACTATAGGTAAGTCAGTAAACTGACCTCGTAAGTGTTTGATTACACAAACGCCCTATAGATTTGTTACATATTGGTGGCCCGCGTACAGGTCTTCTGAAAGATTAAATTGATTAAGTTGTTTTTGTAGTCTATGTGTTACGGTTTTGTTGGCATAGTTTGCATCCTGTTGTGGACTTATAGAATGGTTTTGGCTGGTGAGTGTCTCAGAGATTGCTAATCGTGGCATTGTCTGGTGCGTTTCCCGTTAGAATTATTTTTTCTTTCACATTCCAACGTATGCTTGAAGCTGATGAGTGATAAATGTTGTGTCTGTGTTTGTGAGACGTTCATAACGTGTCGCGAGGCTGCATGCATTTTTTCGTTTTGTGACCGCCTTGTCACCTCTGCTTCATTTTATTACATCTGCGGTTTGCTGTTGAAGGTCTGTTTCACTCATTTGCTGCTCCATTTTGACCTAATCTGTTACAACGTGTTGTTAGCCGAGGTTCGGGTGAAGCCCACTCAGCTTTTGGACCGGACGGGTTCCGGTTCCGAGTGACGTAAAGTCCGTTGTTGTACACAGTTAGCGTGCTGCCTTCTTTGGGGGGCGTGGGAGTTAGCCTGGATGTGTTTGAGCTCATTTACAGAATTTTCTGCGGTGTAAAAATACGTTTATTTTGTGATAGTGTGTCTAGAACTCTTTGGGTCGAGCTAACGTTAGCATTACCGAGGCAAGATGGCTGCTTAAAGCGCTGTGATTGGTCCATTGTGTGTCGTGTTCAAAAAAGTTGGTTTCTGTAGACTCTGGTTGTCAGATTCATTTTTGCACACATTTCTGACAGTTTATCTGTGTTGTTTGTTCTATGCACGTGATATCGTCGAAGACTGGCTTAACCGCGGTGTTTTGCGATATTTATGACTGTTTTAGAACGTTGAAAAGTCCGTTCCACGCTCGTGTTCGACCGACCGCAGGTCCGTGAACACAACGCTCGAACGGCACGTCACACGTGGGTGGCGTTAGGGTTAGAAGACACAGTTTCCCATGAACACTTGGGTTTTAGAACTACAGTTCTGTCTTCGCTGTGATTGGTCGATTACACTGTAACTGTTGGCGCTTGCGGGGTGGGGGAGCCCACTCCTCGTCAACTTTCACTTTGGCAAACCTGCTCTTACAGGCTTCATGCTTGTTTGTCCGTTACTATCTCTGAAAAGACTGTTTCATTGCGGTGTTTTGGGGATTTTAATGGGTGGATTGAGTCAGTTGCTCTGAAAGAATAACAAGCTGGTTGGCCTTGCTCTCTACGGTGGCTTCATTTAATTTGTGTTTCACAAATTTCCAGATAAGATGGCGGCCTCTGCACATGAGGCTCCTGAAACCACGACAGCCGATTTTGTTTGACCTTGTCACAGGTCGACAAATTAATAGGAATCACTGATTTTTATTTAATTTAACATCTTGGACTCCATGTTGGCTGCCGAAGGCATCACATGGGGAGATTGCACACTGTGCAATAAGATCCACTTTACTTGATTTTTCACAGAAAATCAGTACAAAGATGGACGTTCAAACAGGTGCATCACCTGATGGGGCCTCCTCCTTTATCGCACGTAGATGACATCTGCTTCAGCGTATGCTAATTACTTAGCTGCGGTGGAAGTCTGTCAGGATAAGTGGGAAAATCCCCTGTCGTTCTGCGACAGGCTGATGTCTGTCTACTCCGAAAGCAAAACTGTCCCTGGACTAGAGGAGGATGAGGAGTTTAAAGGTCTTTTCATTAAGAATCTCATGCCTTTCCAGAAGAAATGCGTTCGCTTCCATGTTAATTGCAAAGAGAGTACCATGGCAGAAATTAAACAATGTGCTGTGGAAATTTTTGACATGCTCGAACGGCGGAATACACCCTCAGTGGTGTGCCCAGGTCAAAAGGTCACATCCCACTCGCAGGAAATAGAAGAGGTTCCCTCTCCTACAGAGTGCGAAATTAAACAGGTTTTTCATAATAACAAACAACTGCATGGTGCTACGAGCTGTAAAAGTGACTCTGATCGGTTCACGGGGAGTTCTGCTACCCCTGCCCCTCAGGTTGAGAACCCTGAGATGAGCAGAGAACCACACAAGGTAGGTGTTCGCTCTCTAGGTGAACCAAGATGGTTCAAATCGAACCAAAAGAGTTCTCATCTAGGTCTCACAGTGGGTGAACTTCGAGAGAAGTTGATGTCTGGGAACCGTGACCCTTTGAGAAATGGTCTGTCCCGACATGTACCCCCGAGAAGCGGCCCTCCTGCCCCTGCCCCTCGAGCTGCACAGCTCGAGACATGCAATGAGTCACACAAGCTCCAGATTATGGAAACAGCGCCTCCGCGCGTTGACGTGACTGAGGTTGTGAGTTGTTTGTCAAATGATTTGAATGTTACAGTGGGTGACCAAGCTGACACAACATGTGACATTGTCCTCGATGATAACACAAACAACGTTGTTCAACCTGACGAAGCGACGCGCAGCACTGCCTTTTGCAACAACTCAGTGCACACAGTTGACAACATCGTCAACACTGACAAAGATGCTGACAGCAAACAAATTGCTGATGATCAGCGTCCTGAAAGTCCAGATGCTGACAGCAAACAAATTGCTGAAAATCCACATCCTGAAGGTCATGAGGCAGACAGCCATCATGATGCTGGCAGCGACGACGATTACACAGACAGAGTCACACGTACACAGACACGTGTGGAAAAACCTAAACGGTTTCTGTGTAACTTTATCAAAAGGGGGATAGCTAAGAGAGCTTACCTGCCACTCACATTGGAAGGGGTCCTCGAGCGGGAAGCACTCCTGGTTTGCGGCTCAGACGTGTCTACCATGTCAGCCGAACTGTTTGAGGAGCTAAGGACCGCCGCTAACGATGTTGACAGGCAAATACCCTTTGTGAAATACACTTATGGTGAGCAACAGGGCCTCGCAAAGACGAGAACAACCCTAATAGCCATGGTTCACATGCAGATTGGCGAAATGTCACTATACCACCCGGTATATGTGTCTGAACTTGACTCACTCCAGACTCCATTTGTGGTTGGCCAAGATTTTATAAATCGCTTTGAAGCGATTATAAATTATGGCAATCAGACAATGTGGGCCACAGTGAGCAGTCCACTGCCAATCGTGGTGCCTCCCCAAGGTCAGGACACTGACTGTCTAACAGCAGGTACCGCTGTGGCCACAAAGGATTCCCCAACCGAGACCACAAGCCCGGTAAGTGAACCTTCATATACAGGTGAGACAGAGGAGACTCAACAGTTGGACCAGACTCTGGCCAATCACGAGAACCTTCTCTGCGAGCTGACACCTTCAGCACTCACTGAGCACTACCTACCACCGGTAGAAGAAGGTGTGAAGATCCAAGGGTCCCACACCAAAGACGCTGTACTGTCCTATGGGACAGGTAATTCAGCATACGGCCAAGATTGCAGTGTAGTCTTGGTTCAAGGACATCTGAGTCCAGGGAGTGACAGTCTACAACACGCTGACAGTCACTTGGACTCCATTGTTACTGATTTTGAGGACCCCTCCTCAAACAAAAGGGGGGTGAACTCACACTTCCTACCACAGGTAGAGGACGGTGTAGAGATCCGAGGATCACACACCGAGAACGCTGTGCTGTCCTCTGGGACAGGTAATTCGGCTATCAGCCAAGCTTTCAATGAAACCTTGGTTCAAGAGCATTTGAATCTAGAACTACTCAGCAATGACATAGTTCTTACAGACTCAAAGAGCACCTCTTCATTCATAAAGTGGGAAGACACACATCACAACGACAGTGACCCGTCGCAATCTGACCAGTCAGACACACTTGCGACTGTGCCAACAGTTGTGACACACCTGAATTACGCAGAAAGAGGTAAACGTACAGAGATACGTTGGCCGAAACCTAAGAAGTTCCTGCGTACTGTCTACTCTACGCTGCGTAAACAGCCTAAACTAAACAAAGGCATCCTAACTCGTGCCCATGGACGGACGTCCACACCTGTGTGCGTGGTCCCTCATGACCACAGGGGGGTGATGTTAGGTCATGCCCATGTCAAGGACAAAGATTTCAATAACCCCACAAACGACAAAGATCTCGCAAACTCACAGACTTCATGGGAAAACAAGGTCGTCCAAGCACAGGATAGTAAATAAACTAAACAGTTTAAACTATACTAGTTGCGAAAAGAAACCGTTCCAACTAGAACTTAGAAACGCTAAGCATAAAACCCACAACAAAAAACTAACCTTAACAACCGTTTAAATCTGCAGGATTTAATTGACATCGGTTATAAAGCTAAGAACTGTTTTTCTTGTGTGTGACACGTTGGAATCTGACGACCAGAGTGAGTTTGACGTAGTGAAACGTTGTTTTTAGTTGCTTAATTGCTACTTTTGTTGTTATTGAAGTTGTTATTGTTTTCTGAACACTCCCAGCCAAAAGTGATTGTTGATTAGTTGAAGACTTAAATGGATTTAACTATGCCAACATGCTGTTCATTTTGTTAAAGATCTCAATCTTTGAAGAGTCATTGTAGATCAATACTACTTAAGGTACTATAATCTACACTGACCTCCCAATCATTTAGGTAGAACCGATTCGATCGTTTCTATTCTAGATCTATTCATTTTGATGAGTCTCGCCATAGACTTCAAAATTTATAGGGAATACCAAATCTTGCGTCGTTCGTCTAAAAGACAACAGACATTTAGACCAAACTAGATTTCATTTTTTTATTTTAGTTTTTTTATTTAGTTTCCCCTCCCTGGGCTGCCACCTTACCGTGGTGGAGGGGTTTGAGTGTCCCAATGATCCTAGGAGCTATGCTGTCAGGGGCTTTATGCCCCTAGTAGGGTCACCCAAGGCAGACAGGTCCTAGGTGAGGGACGAGACAAAGCGCAGCCCACAAGACCCCTTATGATGAGTAATATAAATGGAAACAATGTTCCCTCGCCCGGACGCGGGTCACCGGGGCCCCACTCTGGAGCCAGGCCCGGAGGAGGGGCACGTTGGCGAGCGCCTGGTGGCCGGGCTTTCACCCATGGAGCTCGGCCGGGCACAGCCCGAAGAGGAGACGTGGGTCCCCCTTCCCATAGGCTCACCACCTGTGGGAGGGGCCAAAGGGGTCGGGTGCATTGTGGAATGGGTGGTGGCCGAGGGCGGGGACCCTGGCGGTCTGATCCTCGGCTACAGAAGCTGGCCATTGGGACATGGAATGTCACCTCTCTGGTGGGGAAGGAGCCTGAGCTAGTGTGTGAGGTTGAGAGGTTCCGGCTAGAAATAGTCGGACTCACCTCAACGCATGGCTCTGGCTCTGGAACCAGTTTCCTTGAGAGGGGTTGGACACTCTTCCACTCTGGAGTTGCCCCTGGTGAGAGGCGCCGAGCAGGAGTGGGCATACTTGTTGCCCCCCATCTCGGTGCCTGTACGTTGGGGTTCACCCCGGTGAACGAGAGGGTAGCCTCCCTTCGCCTACGTGTGGGGGGACGGGCTCTGACTGTTGTTTGTGCCTATGCGCCGAACGGCAGCGCAGATTACCCACCCTTTTTGGAGTCCTTGGAGGGGGTATTGGAGGGTGCGCCTCCTGGGGACTCCCTTGTTCTGCTGGGGGACTTCAACGCTCACGTGGGCAATGACAGTGAGACCTGGAGGGGTGTGGTTGGGAGGAACGGCCCCCCTGATCTGAACCCGAGTGGTGTTCTGTTGTTGGACTTCTGTGCTCGTCATGGATTGTCCATAACGAACACCATGTTCAGGCATAAGGGTGTCCATATGTGCTCTTGGCACCAGGACACCCTAGGTCGTAGTTCAATGATCGACTTTGTTGTCGTCTCATCTGATCTGCGGCCGCATGTCCTGGACACTCGGGTGAAGAGAGGGGCGGAGCTGTCAACTGACCACTACCTGGTGGTGAGTTGGCTCCGATGGTGGGGGAGGATGCCGGTCAGACCTGGCAGACCCAAACGTATTGTGAGGGTCTGCTGGGAACGTCTGGCAGAGTCTCCCGTAAGACGGAGCTTTAACTCCCACCTCCGGGAGAGCTTTGAACACGTTCCGAGGGAGGCGGGGGACATTGAGCCCGAGTGGGCCATGTTTCGCGCCTCTATTGTCGAGGCAGCTTATCGGAGTTGTGGCCGCAAGGTTGTTGGTGCCTGTCGTGGTGGCAACCCTCGAACCCGGTGGTGGACACCGGCGGTGAGGGATGCTGTCAAGCTGAAGAAGGAGTCCTATTGGGCCTTTTTGGCCTGTGGGACCCCGGAAGCAGCAGATAGGTACCGGCAGTCCAAGCGGCATGCGGCTCGGGTGGTTGCTGAGGCAAAAACTCGGGCGTGGGAGGAGTTCGGAGAGGCCATGGAGAATGACTTCCGTACGGCTTCGAGGCGATTCTGGTCCACCATCCGGCGTCTCAGGGGGGGAAAGCGGTACGCGACCAACACCATTTATGGTGGGGATGGCGTGCTGTTGACCTCAACTCGGGATGTTGTGAGTCGGTGGGCGGAATACTTCGAAGACCTCCTCAATCCTACTGGCACGTCTTCCACTGAGGAAGCGGAGCCTGGGGACTTTGGATCGGGCTCTCCAATCTCTGGTGCGGAGGTCGCCGAGGTGGTTAAAAAGCTCCGCGGTGGCAAGGCTCCGGGGGTGGATGAGATTCGTCCTGAGTTCCTTAGGGCTCTGGATGTTGTGGGGTTGTGTTGGCTTACGCGACTCTGCAATATCGCGTGGACATCGGGGGCAGTTCCCTTGGATTGGCAGACTGGGGTGGTGGTTCCCCTATTCAAAAAGGGGGACCGTAGGGTGTGTTCCAACTATAGAGGGATCACACTCTTAAGCCTCCCTGGTAAGGTCTATTCAGGGGTTCTGGAGAGGAGGGTCCGTCGGATAGTCGAACCTCGGATTCAGGAGGAGCAGTGTGGTTTTCGTCCTGGTCGTGGAACACTAGACCAGCTCTACACCCTCAACAGGGTCCTGGAGGGTGCGTGGGAGTTTGCCCAACCAGTTTACATGTGCTTTGTAGACTTGGAAAAGGCATTCGACCGCGTCCCTCGGGGGGTTCTGTGGCGGGTACTCCGGGAGTATGGGGTACCAGGCCCATTGATATGGGCTGTTAGGTCCCTGTACGACCGGTGTCAGAGCTTGGTCCGCATTGCCGGCAGTAAGTCAGGCTCGTTTCCGGTGAGAGTTGGACTCCGCCAAGGTTGCCCTTTGTCACCGATTCTGTTTATAACTTTTATGGACAGAATTTCTAGGCGCAGCCAAGGTGTTGAGAGGATCCGTTTTGGTGGCCTTAGAATCGCTTCTCTGTTTTTTGCAGATGATGTGGTCCTATTGGCTTCATCAGCTCGTGATCTACAGCTTTCACTGGAGCGGTTTGCAGCTGAATGCGATGCGGCCGGGATGAGGATCAGTTCCTCCAAATCCGAGGCCATGGTCTTGAGCCGGAAAAGGGTAGCGTGCCCTCTCCGGGTCGGGGAGGAGGTCCTGCCCCAAGTGGAGGAGTTTAAGTATCTCGGGATCTTGTTCACGAATGAGGGAAAACTGGAGCGTGAGATCGATAGGCGGATAGGTGCAGCGTCCGCAGTGAAGCGGGCGCTGTACCGGTCTGTCGTGGTGAAGAGAGAGCTGAGTCAAAAGGCAAAGCTCTCAATTTACCGATCGATCTACGTTCCCACCCTCATCTATGGTCATGAGCTTTGGGTTATGACCGAAAGAACAAGATCTCGGATACAAGCGGCTGAAATGAGTTTTCTCCGCAGGGTGGCTGGACTCTCCCTTAGAGATAGGGTGAGAAGCTCAGTCATCCGGGAGGGACTCGGAGTAGAGCCGCTGCTTCTCCACATCGAGAGGAGCCAGTTGAGGTGGCTCGGGCATCTGGTTAGGATGCCTCCTGGACGCCTCCCTGGTGAGGTGTTCCGGGCATGTCCCACCGGGAGGAGACCCAGAGGAAGACCCAGGATACGCTGGAGGGACTATGTTTCTCGGCTGGCCTGGGAACGCCTTGGGATTCCCCCAGAGGAGCTGCTCCAAGTGGCTGGGGAGAGGGAAGTCTGGGCCTCCCTACTTAGGCTGCTACCCCCGCGACCCGACCCCGGATAAGCGGAAGAAAATGGATGGATGGATGGATATTTTTAGTTTAACCTAGACTAAATAATGAATGGAGGAATAGTTTGAATGAAGAGGCCTTCATTACAGAAGCCCTCTACATTTCTATAGGTATAGATCCCTATTTCTGATTTTTACAGCATTGATCCACCCCTTAATTGGTAATTGTAGCTGATCTAATCCATGATAGCTTACATACCAGGTGCATATAGGTAGGGCCTAATGTAAAATCCCAATCATAAGCCCACCTAAAACCACATAATTGCATGACACATTGAACCAGGGTGGCACCGACTGGAAGCCATCCAGCCTGCAACCTTCGATGTGGGGACCTGCTGATCCAACGTTGGTCTTCAACCTTCATCCAAGGCCCGCCTCCTCTGCTTCAATCGAGGGATCCCCTCTACATGCTGATTAAAAACCATTCTTGCTGATGAAATCAATAACCCCCATCGTTGTGGATTTACCGTTGTGGATTATAAGACTTTGTTTTCCAAGGGATCACAGACTCAGTTTTCCATGGGTTAACAGACTATGTTTCCAAAGGATTGAAAGCTTACCGCAATGGGATTACCTACGAACAGTATGGAATTTCCAAAAACATTATGGGAGTATAATTTTGAACTTTTTGACTTTTTTTTTCCACTTGCTGGATTACATAGAGGTCAGAGACATTCGGTGGTATCCTTTCGTGTTGGAACTCATCTCCAAGGACAGGCGATGATTTCCAAAAAGGGGGACTGTAGGGATATAGCACCCTCATGTCCGTATGGGATGTGGGCCTCTCCACATCTCTCTGAAACTCTCAGTGCTACACCTTCTTGAAGTCCTCAAGGAGACGAGTGGACACTTATATTTTTACAATTATTATGAATTAATGGACACTAATTAATCAGATTGAACTTTCTTTTTAATGTGTGTTAATTCAGAATTGATCTACAATATTTTTTGTCATTCCAATGATGA
Source organism: Garcialebias charrua (assembly GCA_038048925.1). NCBI lineage: Eukaryota > Metazoa > Chordata > Actinopteri > Cyprinodontiformes > Rivulidae > Garcialebias > Garcialebias charrua. The sequence continues at coordinate 1,260 of JBBPBX010096349.1, read as the reverse complement.
TCTGTTACTTGCATGAGTTTGACCTTCTGCTGGTTTCATTTCTGCAGAGCAAGCAGGCTCTGATTCTAAGACACAGTTCAGGGTAAACTGTTAGCTGTTCCCTTCTCTGTTTTGTCTATGAAGTTAGCCATAACATTCTCTGTGCTCACAAGCAGGCCATCTGGCCAATTTTGTAAACAGTTTTCCTGTTGTCCATAGAGACCATTCTGCCTATGAGATGAAAACCCATCTCTTATTTTATTAAAACCAGCCAGTAGTCATTAGGAAGACCCCGCCTCCCATATAAAGGTCATTTCCTGCTTTTTCTTTTTTAGTGCTTTGGAGAGAACTAACTGACAACTTGCTGCTCTCCTCTGGAAAAGCTGGAGACGCTCCGGTCATTTGTGTCAACTAGACCCACGTCTCAGCTGGAGTCACGGCAAAGCCTTGCTGTGCCTCGAAACACTCATTTCTGAAAGAATTTGTTTTCGGAAGTTTTATTTTGAAAGTCAGTCAGCGCGCTTGACCTTTGTTCCCTGCCGAGGGAGGCGAGTTTCCTCGTATCGTGAATCAGCCACACACGCTGAAGTTCCAACTGGACGGCCGTTGGACAAACTCATCCACGTCGTGTGTCCAGACACTTCTCCACTCTTATCTCCAAGAGACGAACCGTCAACAGGTAACGAGTCGTGGTGTGCTTGAACGTGTGGGAGCCCAGCAGTCTGCTCGTGTGGGGAAAAAGGTGTCACCCTGTCTGCTCAAAATAATCAATTTCAGTTAACTTAGCTTTCACTTTATTTCTTCCTCCTATTTCTTATTTTTCATAAGCTATTAATCTGTCAAGTAATGTGCCAACAGTTTAAGTTTCTAACTGTCTGTTTGTTTTAATTTGAATTCTTGTCAACGTAGTTATTAAATCAGAGCTAATATCGATACAAATGTTTAATGTAATTTTTGTGATAGTTTCAATAAAAGGTCTATTTTCTGGTAGACCAACATAAGTTGAAGTCTCTTGTGAAATTACATTTCTGGCTACTCACATCACAGATTTATTGATTTATTCTGAAAAAGTTGAGACCCCGTGAATTGGTGGCATGTTTGTGTGGATAAAAGTCTGCTCAGACCTGCGCATCCAAACTATAGGTAAGTCAGTAAACTGACCTCGTAAGTGTTTGATTACACAAACGGCCTATAGATTTGTTACACATATGTATATATATACACATGTATATATATGTATATATATATATATATATATATTTATATATATTTATATATATA
>JBBPBX010096348.1:0-13045 GCA_038048925.1 Garcialebias charrua | reverse complement strand
GTGGTGTGCGTGTTGCGGTCAGTAAACAACAGTAGCTAGCTACTAGCTGTGCTTATGTTGTGTACTGTAGTGTACAACATTATAAAAGTTGCTAGTTATGAACCAGAATGTGACCTGAAGACGACTCCTGTCTGTCCATCTTCAGCTCATGTCATGAACTGTTTTACTCCTCAGAGTGTCTGTGTTAAATGTTCAGCATGTAACATTTTTTATAAACATATTTCTTCACTCTGCCACATCTCCTGACAGTAGCTAAAAGACAGATACTTAAACTGCTAAGCTTCAGCAAAAAGAGGAAAATATTGATGAGTAGCAAAACACTAAAAGTAGCAATTTTTTTGCTGAAAGTATCAAAATGCTAGTTAAAAGCAGTGGTGGACTGGAGAAAGTACTCAAACACTGTACTTAAGTAAAAGTACAAATAAACAGACAAAAATGTACTCTAGTGTAAGTAGAAGTACCACATTAATGTTTTTACTTAAGTAAAAGTAAATAAGTATTTGCTTTTAAAAATACTTAAAGTATTAAAGTAAAAGTACTTGCTGAATGTATTACCTAATGCAATGGCCTACAGTATCATTAAGTGTGCGTACTGTATGTATATTTTCTGTAATACTTTAAAAGTGTTGTTCCAGTTTAAAGAACAATGCTGCAGATAGTGCATGTTTTTATTGTGTGACACCGTTCACACTTGGGCTTGTGATTCTGTGTGCGTCAGAATTTCAGGGATGACCTGCAGGTTAAATGTCATTAAATAAAATAAGAAAGAGGAATGATTATACCTCTGAATTTTTTTATTTAACACAAAATAAAACCAGTAAAAACATTGAAGTAAAAGTTGTCTGATGAAAAAAGGAGCATTAGACCTAACAAAGGAATAGACATTGATCACTTCAACTCCAGTTTGTCATCAACTCTGATTAAAATACTGTCTAGTCAACCTTGTAATGGGTCAATAGTGAACAATATTTTAACTTCCTGACACCATTTGCAAAACTTGGACCCAAGTGTTGAGTCATTTGGAAACATCTCTTGTCTCCTAACGTCCCATGAACTGACACATTTTAATATTGCAGCAAGAATTTATTGTTCAAGTTCAGAAGATTTTTTTTTTGTCCAGTCTGTCTCTTTTGGGAGAGAGAATCTGTCCTGCTGTACTGAATAGTCTTTCAATAATCTTTCAATATTTTTTTTAATAAAGCCATGGGTGGTGCATATCTTCTGGCTGATTCTCCACGGTGGAATCCATTGTGGGTGTGTTGGCGATGCTGTGGGTGGCCCCAGCTCAGTGACATATATATACTAGAACATACATTATTGGCCCAATTTCTAGAAGGTGGGTGTAATGTTACCTGTCAACTTTGCAGTGATTCAGTGGCCAAACTCCCCTCTCACCTTTGGTTACTTTCTAACTAACGAATAAATCAAAAAATCGCAACATGAAAGTTACTTGTAACTCAACACATTATAGAAATGTAGTGGAGTAGAAAGTATAGATACTTCATGTAAAATGTAGTGGAGTAAAAGTAAAAAGTACCCACATTTAATTATACTTAAGTAAAGTACAGATACATGAAAAATGTACTTAAGTACAGTAACAAAGTATTTGTACTTAGTTACATCCCACCACTGGTTAAAAGTAGCAGAAAAGTAGCAGAACAGTAGCTAAAATCTCAACAAGATAAAAAAGAAAACTGATTTAAGAGAATAATGTTTAAGGGAAAGTTTCATATTTTGAAAGATATAAAACTAGCAACAAAAAAGTAAGCTGAAATTAGCACAAAATATGTAAAAAGAACAATAAAGTGGTCATAGTGTTATGATTTCAAAGGTTTACCCAGTTGGTAATGAGACCCAGAACGACACGAAGAGGTGCAAAAGTAACAGTGTTTATTATTTACAGTGCAAGTCTATATACTGTACACATGTACAGGGATCTTCTGGATTTCCTGGAAGATGAAACAAACTGTCAAAAAGGCTTGACCAGAAGGCTCTTTCAAGATGATTGATCTTGTTTTGTTTGTTATTTTCCTCACAGGTGAAGTAGTAGGATAAACGTCACAGAGAAATCCTTAGTTCCTTGAGATGAATCCCAGAGGGCGAAATGAGGCAGGCAAGTGGTTGGAGGGCAAGACACGATGAGCAGAGAACTGAACCCAGGACCAAGATGGAAACGAGGACTGGAAACACAACAAAAAACAAGGTACCGTATTCTCCAGCGTATAAGTCGCACCTTTTTGCCTACATTTCTAAGCCCTGCGACTTATAGGCCGGTGCGACTTATACGTCGATTTTTCCAATATTTTGGTCATAATTTGACTTTGGTCAAAAACTCCAAAAATGGTGCAGTACCAGTTTCGGCCGCTATGGGCGCTAAGAAACCCTTTACAGTACCTACACTGTTGACATCTGCCTGGTCCAAAAATGGTGCAGTGACACAGAAGATGAAGACTTCAATGGTTTTGAATAAATAAATAAAAACCATAAAATAAATACAGTATCTGTTTCTGTCATCATTTTAAACTGAGACACGTTTTTTACTGTAATGTCAGCTAATAAAAATATATTTTTATGTGTTTATCTTTAAAGATAAATGATGAAAGACACAAAATATACAAAAATTATGTTCATTTATTAATGAAAAGTTCAACTAAGACACATCAAACAAAATACTGTAGTTTTTATGTGATAATCTTGTCAAAAGTCCTTCCAAACAATTTGGCAGCCAGTCCATTTTGGGCAAAACACCAGTTCACGTGAGGTGCGACCTATAGGCCGGTGCGACTTATAGGCCGATGCGACTTATACGTTGATTTTTCCATTTAATTGGGCATAATTAGGTTGGTGCGACTTATACTCCGGTGCGACTTATACGCCGACGAATACGGTAAGTGTCTTTCAAAGTACTGTACTCACAAACTGGCTAGAAGCATAAATACCATGAGTAGGCATCAATGCTCCAGCGAAGAGTAGGACTTGACTGCAGGTATAGGTGGAGCTCATCAGGTGGATCACAGTAAAATAGATCATTTTTCTTCCCCATAAATCAGTTATTTAAAATCTAATCTGGAATCATTCCTCCTTGTTAGACTTCAGTTGACCTGTTTAAGTTGGGCCCAAATTTGTTATTATCTTTTGATTTATTTTTCATTGAAATTTTATTCTTTGTTAGTTTATTTTTGGAACTATTAAATTGAATTATTTGGTGGATTTTTGAACACCTTTGTCCTTATTTAAGTCTGGACCCTCACAATTCTATTTATATTATGAACTTGTATTACTAAAATAATTATAACAGAATATGATAGAAGTTGTCCAAAAATTGACTGCAGAACATTCCCATTCTCTTTTCACACTGATGCCTCAAACAAGGTGAAGATGAACCATGTTTTATTAATGATAGTGTTATACAAATGGATACACCTGATATATACAAATAAAAACATGAACAAACTTACTTTACAGTATACAAACATAATTATGCATACTTCTACACATGCTTAAATTTTTTTTATGGCGCCCCCCCATAAAAAAAATCACCAGCCGCCACTGGTTGTTAGTGCACTAAAAACAGCGTAACTCTTGGAAAAATGAGCTGGTGTTACAGCCAGCCAGAACTCAGATAAAAACAGAGCAGGTTTACTGCTGCTCCTTGTCTGCCTCCACACACAGTCAGCTCAGGGGGCAGGACACGGCGCAGTACTGCGCTGAAACCACGCCCACGCGCTGACACGCCCCCAGCGTTTGAGACCAAGGCAAAATCATGGTTTTTCATGATTTTTGAGACTTAATTTTATAAGGTAAACAATGTTTTTAATCAGTCAGATTTATATGGGTGATTAATAACACATATTTATGCCGTGTGACAAACTCAAAACAAATTTAATTTTACTTTACACGGTCTTTAACCGTCTTGGATCTCTTGGATCGTCTTGGATCGGCATCTTCCCCCACCATCGGAGCAAAACTCACCACCCTGAGGTCGCCGAGGTGGTTAAAAAGCTCCGCGGTGGCAAGGCTCCAGGGGTGGATGAGATTCGCCCGGAGTTCCTTAGGGCTCTGGATGTTGTAGGGTTGTGTTGGCTTACGCGACTCTGCAATATCGCGTGGACATCGGGGGCAGTTCCCTTGGATTGGCAGACTGGGGTGGTGGTTCCCCTATTTAAAAAGGGGGACCGTAGGGTGTGTTCCAACTATAGGGGGATCACACTCTTAAGCCTCCCTGGTAAGGTCTATTCAGGGGTTCTGGAGAGGAGGGTCCGTCGGATAGTCGAACCTCGGATTCAGGAGGAGCAGTGTGGTTTTCGTCCTGGTCGTGGAACACTGGACCAGCTCTACACCCTCAGCAGGGTCCTGGAGGGTGCGTGGGAGTTTGCCCAACCAGTTTACATGTGTTTTGTGGACTTGGAGAAGGCATTCGACCGCGTCCCTCGGGGGGTTCTGTGGGGGGTACTCCGGGAGTATGGGGTACCAGGCCCTTTGATAAGGGCTGTTAGGTCCCTGTACGACCGGTGTCAGAGCTTGGTCCGCATTGCCGGCAGTAAGTCAGGCTCGTTTCCGGTGAGAGTTGGACTCCGCCAAGGTTGCCCTTTGTCACCGATTCTGTTCATAACTTTTATGGACAGAATTTCTAGGCGCAGCCAAGGTGTTGAGAGGATCCGTTTTGGTGACCTTAGAATCGCTTCTCTGTTTTTTGCAGATGATGTGGTCCTACTGGCTTCATCAGTTCGTGATTTACAACTTTCACTGGAGCGGTTTGCAGCCGAGTGTGATGCGGCCGGGATGAGGATCAGTTCCTCCAAATCCGAGGCCATGGTCTTGAGCCGGAAAAGGGTAGCATGCCCTCTCCGGGTCGGGGAGGAGGTCCTGCCCCAAGTGGAGGAGTTTAAGTATCTCGGGATCTTGTTCACGAATGAGGGAAAACTGGAGCGTGAGATCGATAGGCGGATAGGTGCAGCGTCCGCAGTGAAGCGGGCGCTGTACCGGTCTGTCGTGGTGAAGAGAGAGCTGAGTCAAAAGGCAAAGCTCTCAATTTACCGATCGATCTACGTTCCCACCCTCATCTATGGTCATGAGCTTTGGGTTATGACCGAAAGAACAAGATCTCGGATACAAGCGGCTGAAATGAGTTTTCTCCGCAGGGTGGCTGGACTCTCCCTTAGAGATAGGGTGAGAAGCTCAGTCATCCGGGAGGGACTCGGAGTAGAGCCGCTGCTTCTCCACATCGAGAGGAGCCAGTTGAGGTGGCTCGGGCATCTGGTTAGGATGCCTCCTGGACGCCTCCCTGGTGAGGTGTTCCGGGCACGTCCCACCGGGAGGAGACCCAGAGGAAGACCCAGGACGCGCTGGAGGGACTATGTTTCTCGGCTGGCCTGGGAACGCCTTGGGATTCCCCCGGAGGAACTGCTCCAAGTGGCTGGGGAGAGGGAAGTCTGGGCCTCCCTACTTAGGCTGCTACCCCCGCGACCCGACCCCGGATAAGCGGAAGAAGATGGATGGATGGATGGATGGTTAACATATAAACACAAAATACCGCTGCGCAGCCTGTGCCTTTTCTTTTACCACCCGACATGTCAATCAATTCAGTAGGTGTGTCAGCAAATGACCAATCAGCGACCTCAGTTTGTCCCGTAGGTAAACGCTCCGCCCTGCTTCTGCTCAAATTATGTCAAGTATTTGGAGCAAAAGCGCTGGAGCTCACACAGAGCTATAATGTGAACTGCCTGCGCACCGCACGCGTGCGTCGAGCGGCATGCTGCACAACGAACAGCTATACTGGAGCCTTTAGGCTCATTGGGAATAACCTGTATAAATAAAGGTTGAATGAAAAAAAAAAAAAAAACAGATACATTTGAATTATTTAATCTGAAAACATTTAAATCAAAACTAAAGAAAGAAAGAAAGAAAAGTTAAAGAAAACATGTAAACATATACAGTACATGTTTACATCATATGCATGTTTGCACATGTAAACATAACTATTGTCAGCACTGGAGGCTAAGCCCCCCTAAAGGTCAGATTCTAGAATCGCCCCTGCTAACTGGGCAATAAAAATCTGAATCTGTTATTTTAAGAATTGAAATGTTATACATTTAATGTAAATAATGAGCATTAACAAAAACATGGGTGAAAAAATATGCATGTTTCACAATATTTCAAACACCTAACTGCATCAAACTAACAATATAAAATAACTGTATTTTTCTCCATTGAAATAAATCTAATTTTCATTTGTTTGAACATGTGCACTTTATATAGAGGATCTGTATCTTGGCTTGCTACCTCATGTCCCTCCTCACATGGAGGATGATACGAGGGTGGAGACCCACATTCTTATAGTCCTCCACCTCCAGTACATCCTTCCCTAGAATCCTTGGTGGATTTGAACTGTCCTCCTCCTCTGAGGTCAGTTATCAATCTCTATTGCAGATGTTTAGTTGCAGGTGACTCTGTGCAGACCGTTCCCCAAAGTTCTCCACCAATTTGGTCCCTCGTTTATACAACAGCTGAGTCATCAGGAAGGTTCTGCAGGTGCATGACTCAGGGCTGCACTGAAAATCAGTTAATAAGGTGAACAGAAAGGGAGAGCACTGCCCACTAAAAGTACTTTAGAAACAACTGTACAGTAATCTAAAAAAAAATCTTCACAACAGTTAACACAAACACTGCAGTTTGACCTTTAACCTCTCTGTCAGTTTTGCATTATATGAGATTTTTAAGTTCTTTATTATTTGCAAGGGGCAGCACGGTGGCACAACTGGTAGAGCGGCTGCCTCTCAGCAAGCAGGTCCCTGGTTCAAATCCCGGTCCAGGGGCCTTTCTGGGTGGAGTTTGCATGTTCTCTCCGTGCATGCGTGGGTTTTCTCTGGGTACTCCGGTTTCCTCCCACAGTCCAAAAAGATGCATGATAGGCTGAGTGGTAACTCTAATTGTCCCTAGGTGTGAGTGAGAGAGTGAATATGTGGCCCTGTGATGGACTTGCGACCCGTCCAGAGTGTACCCCGCTCCTCGCACAGTGATTGCTAGACATGGCCACCAGTGAAACCCAGTGACCCGAAATGGAAGAAGCGGGTAAAGATAATGAATGGATGGATGGATGGATGATTTGCACGTCCAAACAGTGACAGCAGCAGCTGGCAGTAACACTTCCAAGACAGCCAGGGGTACTTCTGTCAGGGAAAAAATAAAAAAAAACTGTGTTTGCATGAGTTGCCATAAAAATTTTGTGATTGTTTTCAGACATCAGCACAGTTGAATCAAAATGTATTATTGTGTGTGGTACAAATGCCAGGAAAGGTGGGGAGCATGTTACAGTGTCCAACATCTGGACATGATATCTACCACTGACGCAGAAGGAAAGCCAAATGTCCCACCCTTGAAACTCACGTCTTACTTCTGCAGCTCTTCATCATCCCTGGAAAAAGTCAAAAGCTGAAACAGAGTGTCGCATAGATGAAGCCAAAATGATTTTGATGAATTATTTTAAGAACAGTAAGAGACAGCTCATAGCACCAAGATAGAAACTTATCCAAAGTATATGAACTAGTTGAGCAGTTTTGTGTCTTTTGCCAAATTCCATCCACCACATATGTACAAGATAATGTCTTCGGTGTGGAAAATAAAAACGCTTCTTCAGATTCCAGATTTTGTGTTGCTGAACTTTCTTTCACCTTCAGAGGCAGGGCAGGGACACAGCAGCAAAAAAAACAACAAAAGAAAGGGGTGGGGAAAATTCCTGCCAGGGATCCATGAGTGTCTCAACACCACAGGAATGCAGATTTAAATTTGACTCGACTGTCGTGACAGCTCCAGATAAGGAGACAAACAGAGATTATTCCTGCCAAGAGGGTTGAATTTCCGTTTTTCCTGTTTGTTCTTAGTCTATTTGTTCACGATCAACAAATAGCTTCACTGATGTCTGCTAGGATTCACACATATTAAGGTATATTATTTTTGTACAATTAAACAATCAAGTCTTAACCCAAGATGTGTGTGGTCTTTTACAAAGCACGTTATGTTGAACTGAACTGAAAAATAATTAAAACTGTACCAGTCTTACTAATTTAGCATCAACAACTGTAAACAAAAAGTATTTATTGTCTTAAAATAATAAAGTTAGTGCAGTAATCTACAGCAACTTAGTTTTTATGTATTTATTATTATCATTAATATTCATTATCAAATAATATTATTGTTCATTATAAAATGGAGATCATTTTATAAAGTAAAGAAATGAAAGATTGATATATGGAAGCTAATGGACTACCGTAAGGTTTATGTTGCATTGATTGATAATAAAAAGTGAAAACAGCATCCTTGAAACTACAGCAGTGTAGAAACTATTTACTAACTGTTTTTTGTCATGCAATATGCACTCATATTAATGTTTTTAAACAGATTAAAGCTGGGGCCAGCAGTAATTTTGGTTTTATCAGGCTAAATGCCATTACCATGTCTGGCACATTATAGTTTAAGTGGTCTTAAAGGAATCTTGACCTCAGCATGTCTCCTTCTTGGCTCCTGTTTTTAGGCCTCAGAACGTGCAGTCATGCTGAGAATCTTGTCCATCAATGGTACATTCAGACTGGATCTGGGGAGTTAATATAAAAAAGCAACAAACTGTATACTTCTGGCAGCTGGATGCACTGAATTAAGAGGATAAACAGTGAACTTTCACACTGGAAATGTCATTTTGGGTACATCACAGGTTTTGTATTTTTGTACTTCATTGCTAGGTTTTATTCTAGTACTGTATTTTGGTTTAGGCGTTGTTTTATTTCCCAGTGTTTCTTGTACCATTTCTCATTTAGCCAGTGTTTTTTTCTGCTTAAGTCTGTGTCACCTGTCCCTGATCTGTAATCACCAGGTGTCTGTTGTTTAGGTTTAATTATGCCCCTTTTCCACTTGGTGGCACGGGTCAGATGTGACGTCATATTTGCGTGCCAAACGCGCGTTGGACAGCATTTCCACCTCACATATGCGCCGCGCCAAGATTCCGGACTGATTTCAGAACAGGGTTGAGGTCGGCTGGAAGCGAGCCGTGGGTAGGAGGCTGGACTGAGTTTGAGGAAGTGGCTGCCACGAGGGAGCAAAGACAGAAGGACTTTACAAGATTAACACGGTAAAAACAATTATTTATATTTAAAATTGTAGCAAAGATGTGTCTTAAGCCGAACTATTCCTTAATAAATTCACATTGTGGTCAAAACGGCAGGATTTAAAAAAGTAGTTTCGCCACGTGAACGCGCGCGCGCACGTGAGCCGGCTTTATTTATATAATGTAGCTAAATAAACGCTTTAAAAAATATATTTCATAGCTGACGTTATATCAAGAGGGTGCTTGAGCTGAACAGGTCCTTAATAATTTCACGTTGTGGTCAAATCAGCTGGATTTAACAAAGTAGGTCGACACGTGCACGTCACATGCACGCGCGGGTGCGGTCGATCGGCGTTCTTTCTTTTAAATGTAGCTAAATAAAAGCTTAAAAAATATATTTCATAGCTGGCTTTATACCACGAGGGTTCCTCAGGTGAACAATTCCTTAATAATGTCACGTTGTGGTCAAATCTGCTGGATTTAAATTGATTTGTTTTGACTACTTCCAAACCTGTCACATGTGCTACGAAAATAAATTATAAAAAAATCGAATTTTAATTCAAATAACTCCAACAGCTTACAGTGTGTACATGAACATCTTGTGATTACACTGTGTTAGTTTGAAAAATATCTGCTTTGTGGTTTCTGAGATATAAGATATGTGTTAAATACTAGTAGAAAAAAGATAAGCTAGGTCGACACACTTATGTCTATAAAAAAATCGAAATTTAATTCAAATAACTTCAACAGCTTACAGTTAGTACATGAACATCTTGTGATTACACTATGTTAGTTTGAAAAATATCTGCTTTGTGGTTTCTGAGATATAAGATATGTGTTAAATACTAGTAGAAAAAAATAAGCTAGGTCGACACACTTATGTCTATAAAAAAATTTTAATTCAAATAACTTCAACAGCTTACAGTGTGTACATGAACATCTTGTGATTACACTCTGTTGGTTTGAAAAATATCTGCTTTGTGGTTTCTGAGATATTTGATATATGTATATATATCTTACATATATCTTATAAAATATATCTACATATAAAACAGTTTCTAGACTGAATTACCGGTAACCATGTTTTTCTTTTTTTACAGTTAAGACGAAGAAGTCAACACCAGAATTTATCAACTTGTGTCTTCTGGAGGAAGCCCATGAGACAACAGGAAAAAAATCATTTAGGTGGATGCAGTATTTATTTTTGTGCTTTTTTCACTTCTTAGTTTTCATAATAAACATTTTATTTCTTAAGTGGTGTCATTGAACAATAATTTCCTAAACATATTTTACAATGTTAAGTGTGTACAGTATAGTGTTTGTTTAAAAACATACTGGAAGTTAAGAATATTTTCCATTTGCATTTGACCTTTAAAGAATCATAAGAAAAAGATTATTAGATTTGAACAGCCCTCCATCCATCCATCCATCCATCCATCCATCCATCCTTCCTGATGTCGTGTCATGAGTAGTGCAGCAGCTTTTGCCAGGATGCACAGATGTCAACATGAACCCATCCATCCATCCTTCGATGTCGGGTTGTGGGTGCAGCAGCTTTTCCAAGGATGCACAGATGTCAACATGAACCCATCCATCCATCCTTCCTGATGTCGGGTTGTGGGTGCAGCAGCTTTTCCAAGGATGCACAGACGTCACCATCAACCCCGATGAAGCTGTTCTTGGATGCCCAAACGAGTTTCCTGATCAACAAACATTTAATTATTAATACTTTGTTTTTACGTTTAAAGAAACACGCTTTTAATGTTTAAGGGACAGTTTAAACCAAATTATCCATTTGCATTTGACTTTGAATTATCCCTGACAAAATATTACCGTTTAAATTTAATGAAATACTAACCTTTAATATTACAGGGCCAATTGAAACCTAATTAATTCCTAATCTGTACCTTACTGTAAAAATAGTTTAACTGATTACAGGGCAGTGCGATCGATGTGTTAAGCAATGTTAACAGGAACCTTGTGCATATATGAGAATAATCTTTATTATAAAGAAACAAAATGGAAAACACATGGGTTTAAAACAAGCTGAAAAGTCTATAAAGTAAGATTAGAGCATTAAATAGCTCAAGGGACATTACCGCCAACAGGTGGTGAGACAAGGTCCTGCAGGGTGTTCTTCTTCTAACGTTTAAGCCCGAGATACACTCATGCGTCCTCACGATACGCCTATACGTACGCTGTGGCAAAAGCGTAGCCCCGCGTAGCCCCTCAGGGCACGTACGCGCAAAAGTTTTTTTTTACTACGCATACGCGATGCGCGGTGTCTGAACATAAACTTCCCCGGCGCCGGACTGTTTTGTATGTTACACAAATTAAATAAATTCCCCTTCTTTATCGCTGATCGGGCCTTTTCTTTTGTTTTTTTGCCTAAAGTCAAGTAACCGCTTCTTCCTCCGTTCACTCGATGATTGAAATGAATGAATTCAGGTCCTACCTGGGTGCGGCGATGTTTTAAATATCCCTGGTGGGCTGTGTGCTGCAGGAAAAGCACTCCCTGTTATTATTTTTATTTCTGAGAGAACTTTTTACAACATATATAGTAGAAACACCGCATGAACACCGCCGCGGTCTTCAAGGCGCTACATGAGCTGGCTGTCAATCATTTCAGTAGGCGTGTCAGCAAGTAACCAATCAGCGAGCTCAGTTGAGTCCCCTCCGTGTGCAGCTGCTCATATTACAACAAGGAGAACGCGAGCGTTTGAAAGCTGATAGTTTCTGACATATGCTGAAGCATATCAGCAAAACACATGCGCACAAAATGTGCGCGTATGGTGGCGTACCTGAGGACGCATGAGTGTATCTCGGGCTTTAGTGGTGGCTAGTAAATAGCTTGAGGTAACACTACCGCACCACGTGGTAGGACGAGTGAGATTCTACACCCCGCCCACAGAAGGGCTGCAGTAGTGAATGGAGACAAACCTACATGTGAGCCGATCCGAACTGAACCAGACCGGACCAGACTGATCCGCTCTGGGCCGAGCGAGTGGAAAAGGGGCATTAATGTCTCTTTACATACTGGTACTTGCTCCTCGGTTTGCATTTTAGTTCAGCATTACCCCAACATTACACTACATACGGTCCGCTCCGCAGGTCGCAGCTGAGCGTCTCAAACTCCAAATTCCACTTCCTCCGCTCAGCTCAGGTCCGCCTGCATGCGCCGCTCCTAGACGCATGCGCGGGATTTGCGGGATCGCGCGATAAATCAAGTGATAAATAAGTAAGTCAGAACAAAACAATTCATTCGGTGGAAGAAGGAGAACAACAGTAGAGACTGCTGCCTTGATCTTCTCTCGTAAATGAGCGACAGGACATGGTTTGAGCAACAGGAAGTGATGTATTACATTTCAGAATAAAATACTTTATTTATTTCTTGTATTGCGTTTGTAGGCGTAGTCATAAATGATAGTTTGAAAGCATTTTTGTACAAATAAATCCGTATAGAGCTAGGATTAAGTCCGCCCGTGGTGATTTTATTTTGTAAATACGGAAGTTGTGCTCGTTCCTTTTCCTGTTGGTGCGACGTAATCTTCAAAAGTTGACTCCGCACAGCTCCGGCGTCCGGCAGAAATAGAAAAATTTCTAATTTTGACGGACTGCCGTCCGCTCTCCGCAGCTCGCCGCCGCCGTGCGGAGCCAGTGTAAATTCTGTCATTGATTATAATGGGTGCGTATTTGCTGCGGAGGTCGGACCGGAGCGGGGCGGAGCCGTAACGCGTGTGGTGTAATTTTGGCGTTAGACTTTCATGCCATCACAGCGTATCCTATTTTTTATAGTTTCGTTTCAGAAGAGTTTTTGGCTTCTTCACCAGAACTTTTTGTTAACTTCGGTAAATAAAGCCTTTATTTAGTTTTACCTTCAAGCTCCTTCTTTTCAGTCTACATTTGGGTTTAATTATCCATTTTCACTGACCGAACATATATATACAA
>JBBPBX010096347.1:0-13045 GCA_038048925.1 Garcialebias charrua | reverse complement strand
TTGACCAAGCTTGACCAGCTGCAAGGCAGAGAGCTTTCAGGTCTCCGTCCATTCAAACTCTCTGTCCATTCAAAGACTGCAGCGTTTCCGCACAGTTAGAACTTAAAAGACAGGAACACAGAGAGGAGTTCACTTGCCTTATCAAACCCAAGGTTACAAGCAGAGCAGAGGGAAATTGTTTAGGAAAAGACAGAGCAGCTGGAGCCTTGTTCATGAAAAACAACGGATAAAACTGTCTTCTTATTTCTAAACAAAACAGTCGGGTCTCTGTGACCCGCAATTTCACCTTTAACACAGCAGTGAACACCAGTTTAACTCTTAAAGAATAACACAGCTTAAAAGCACACATCATGAAAATGACAAAGTTATTCTTTTGATCACATCAGCCTAAAATCAAAGATAGAAATAGTCTCTTATTGGTGACTATGTTATCAGATTATAGCTAAATGAATGATTTTGTAGTAAATGTCTTGCTTTACTGAGAGGTCAGTAAAGGTCATCACTGGACAGTTCAAAAGTACACAGGTGTCTTAAAAGTGGACAAGGTCATGTCCACTACACACACATGAGCACTTCTGAAAGTGCAGCTTTTCACATCAAACCTGCAGCAAACCAGGGATTCCCATCAGCAAAATGATGTCAACAATCACACATGAACACTTGTCAAAGTGCAGCTTTTCACAGCAAAACAGCAGCAAATCAGAGAGTCACATCAGCAAAATGATGTCAACAATCACACATGAACACTTGTCAAAGTGCAGCTTTTCACAGCAAAACAGCAGCAAATCAGAGAGTCACATCAGCAAAATGATGTCAACAATCACACATGAACACTTGTCAAAGTGCAGCTTTTCACAGCAAAACAGCAGCAAATCAGAGAGTCACATCAGCAAAATGATGTCAACAATCACACATGAACACTTGTCAAAGTGCAGCTTTTCACAGCAAAACAGCAGCAAATCAGAGAGTCACATCAGCAAAATGATGTCAGCAATCACACATGAGCACGTTGCGTTGATGAGTGTCCATGTGCATGAGAAAGAAGTCCATGAACTCAGAAAAAGCGAGAAGCAGCAGAAAAATGAATCAAAATTGTCTTACTTTGACCGAAGTGTAGGTAGACAGATGTTGTTCTCATGATCAAACCTGCATCTGATGGAACTGCTGAGCCATTGCTCAACAATGAATGTTGGGAGCATTTTAGGCCAGCTGTAAGTTCAGGCATGTGTCAGTTCAGGTGTGTTGTCCTGATGTGCAATTGTCCTGATGTGAGCAGGTCTGTGCATCACATGAAGTTTTTCTGTTTTGACAGCAGTCATTTAAGAGTAGAAGGACACAAAGGTGATGGATGGAGGCAACATGCAGGACACCAGAGGCAGGAGGAACAGACGTCCAGGAACACAGTGTTGCAGGACATCCATTCATGTAGAACGTGCAACATGTGATCTGTGTAAGAATGAACACAAACATGAAAATGTGCAGTTACAGCTGGAAAATCACTTGTTAAGAAAACATGAAAAACACACAGACAACAACGACTTCTCCTTACGTGTGTGGTGCATGTGTGGAGGACAGGCTGGAGGACAGGCAGGAGGCTGGAGGACAGGCAGGAGGCTGGAGGACAGGCAGGAGGCTGGAGGACAGGCAGGAGGCTGGAGGACAGGCAGGAGGCTGGAGGACAGGCAGCAGGTGTACGTAGCACCCTAGGCTCATCCATGAGGTGGATCAGCACGCAGACGAGCTGTTGAAACACAAACACACACAGAAGTCAACACCTGCACATAACAACAACACAGACAACAACAACTTCTCCTTACGTGTGTGGTGCATGTGTGGAGGACAGGCTGGAGGACAGGCAGGAGGCTGGAGGACAGGCAGGAGGCTGGAGGACAGGCAGGAGGCTGGAGGACAGGCAGCAGGTGTACGTAGCACCCTAGGCTCATCCATGAGGTGGATCAGCACGCAGACGAGCTGTTGAAACACAAACACACACAGAAGTCAACACCTGCACATAACAACAACACAGACAACAACAACTTCTCCTTACGTGTGTGGTGCATGTGTGGAGGACAGGCTGGAGGACAGGCAGGAGGCTGGAGGACAGGCAGGAGGCTGGAGGACAGGCAGGAGGCTGGAGGACAGGCAGCAGGTGTACGTAGCACCCTAGGCTCATCCATGAGGTGGATCAGCACGCAGACGAGCTGTTGAAACACAAACACACACAGAAGTCAACACCTGCACATAACAACAACACAGACAACAACAACTTCTCCTTACGTGTGTGGTGCATGTGTGGAGGACAGGCTGGAGGACAGGCAGGAGGACAGGCAGGAGGCTGGAGGACAGGCAGGAGGCTGGAGGACAGGCAGCAGGTGTACGTAGCACCCTAGGCTCATCCATGAGGTGGATCAGCACGCAGACGAGCTGTTGAAACACAAACACACACAGAAGTCAACACCTGCACATAACAACAACACAGACAACAACAACTTCTCCTTACGTGTGTGGTGCATGTGTGGAGGACAGGCTGGAGGACAGGCAGGAGGCTGGAGGAGGTGCAGGAGGCAGAGCAGCAGGAGCACGGGTACGTGGTACCCGACGCTGTTCCATGAGGCGAAACAGCAAGTGGATCTGTTGAAACACAAACACACACAGACGTGAACACCTGCTGATAACAACAACACAGACAACAACAACTTCTCCTTACGTGTGTGGTGCATGTGTGGAGGACAGGCTGGAGGACAGGCAGGAGGCTGGAGGAGGTGCAGGAGGCAGAGCAGCAGGAGCACGGGTACGTGGTACCCGACGCTGTTCCATGAGGCGAAACAGCAAGTGGATCTGTTGAAACACAAACACACACAGACGTGAACACCTGCTGATAACAACAACACAGACAACAACAACTTCTCCTTACGTGTGTGGTGCATGTGTGGAGCTGGAGCACAGGGAGGAGGCTGGAGGAGGTGCAGGAGGCAGAGCAGCAGGAGCACGGGTACGTGGTACCCGACGCTGTTCCATGAGGCGAAACAGCAAGTGGATCTGTTGAAACACAAACACACACAGACGTGAACACCTGCTGATAACAACAACACAGACAACAACAACTTCTCCTTACGTGTGTGGTGCATGTGTGGAGGACAGGCTGGAGGACAGGCAGGAGGCTGGAGGAGGTGCAGGAGGCAGAGCAGCAGGAGCACGGGTACGTGGTACCCGACGCTGTTCCATGAGGCGAAACAGCAAGTGGATCTGTTGAAACACAAACACACACAGACGTGAACACCTGCTGATAACAACAACACAGACAACAACAACTTCTCCTTACGTGTGTGGTGTGGTGCGTAGCAGGTGTGTGGATGGACCAGGGGGACGTGCCGCTTTGGAGGCTGTCGAGAGAGAGGTGATGATTACAGTAGGTGTAGATGTAAGTTAAAAAAAAAGAGAAAATAAATTAACATGTCTTTGCTGTACCTTTCTGACGTTGCTGTGCTGGGATGTGAGGGTGGGCAGGTCAGTGATGGGATGGTGGAGTTGGTGAAGAGGAGGGGAAGGAGGAGGAAGGCTGTGAACATAAGCAGAGACAGTAACAGATTAAATTAATTTGTGTAACATGACAACTCCAAAAAAAAAAAAACCATTTCATTACAGTACGTGCTGTACCTGGAGGGAGGGAGCGGGGGGGGGCGGCGTGTTTCACTGGGGAGATGGTGGGCTGTCCATGGCTTCCTCCTGGCTTGCTGCAGTAGGACTGGATGGCCGCTCGTCCGCTGGGATGTCCAAGGCCTCCTCCTGGCTTGCTGCAGGAGGACTGGACGGCCTTTCAGCTGGTGCACCAGCAGATCCTGGAGGCGGTGCTGTGACTTTTTGAAAATAATTGAGCATGCTGCTCTGCACCTTTTCAAGTTTTTTGTCCTCCAGGATCTGCTGGTAACACGCAACTTCATTGAGGACACCCCGACGGACCTTGGCGAACCTCTCACAGTCCACGTCCTGCTTCTCAATCCTCGCCAGGAAGTTGTGGAGGTCCTTGAACGCCAGCACCAACTCCTGCTTCGTGAAGGTTGGAGGAATGACCTCCACCTCCTCCTCCACCTCCTCATCCGGGACGTGCCTGTCCAGACTAATCAGGTCGTCTGGGGACAGATCCTCTCCAGATGAACTGAGAAGGTGTTGGACATCGTCCTGGTCCATGTCGAGCTCCAGTGACCTGCCCATCCTCACAACATCCTCTATTACACGGTCCACCTCCTGGGCATCGTGTACCTCCTGAACAAGCTCTGGACAGAGCTTCTTCCATACTCCGCACATGTTCTGTGGAGTTACACGATGCCAGGCGATGCCAATGTTCAGCACAGCATCATGGATGTTGAACTTACGCCAGAAGTCTTTCAGCGTAAGGGTCTGAGAGTTCTCCGTAGCCTCCAAAGCAGCACGGATTACTCTTTGTAGGTAGTACGCCTTAAACGTACTAATAACCCCCTGGTCCATTGGCTGGATCAATGAGGTGGTGTTGGGAGGCAGGTACACCACCTTAACATCTTTGTTCCTAGTGGTGAGACCAGGGGGGTGTCCTGGAGCGTTGTCCAAGATCAGGAGGATTTTAAAGGGAATGCTGTGGTCATTGCAAAAACGCTTCACTTGCGGAACAAAGTTCTTGGTGAACCAATTTGTAAAAACTTCCAGCGTCACCCAAGCCTTTTTATTAGACGCCCAAAAAACAGGAAGCAATGATTTATTAACATCTTTGAAGGCCCTGGGTTTATTAAATTGGTACACCAACAACGGCTTGAGTTTGCAGTCACCCGCAGCATTGCCCCCCACCAGCAAGGTCAAACGCTCCTTGCCGACCTTGTGGCCGGGTGCGGTTCGTTCTTCCTTGCTGATGTACGTCCTGTCTGGCAAACGCTTCCAGAACAGCCCTGTCTCATCCACATTGAACACTTGCTGCGCAGTGTACCCGCCATCCCTGATGATCTCAGCCAGTTCTGCTGGGAATGCCTGAGCTGCCTCGTGGTCAGCGCTTGCTGCCTCTCCTGTTTAAATGCACACAAAATGACATGGTTAAGCTGTTGTAACACACTGTAATAAAATGAAAAAAAAAATATTCGTTAGTCGAGGACTACCTGTACTGTATGCATTTACAGTATTAAAAAAGAAAAATGAGAAATTAAAGTGCTCACCCTGCACTCTGATGTTGTGGAAGTTGTTTCTCTTCCTAAACCGATCAAACCATCCTTTGGAGGCATTAAACTCCCATGATGTGCTGCTCGAAGTCCCTCCTCCAGCGCTTTGGGAGGACGTCCCTTCACCGGGATCGCTCTGAGAGGACGTCCCTTCACCCGGATCGCTCTGAGAGGACGTCCCTTCACCCAGATCGCTCTGGGAGGACGACCCTTGACCCGGATCACTCTGTGCAGCCCCCTGCCCCCCCGCACCCCCCTGCTCCCCTGCACCTACCCCAGTCACCCCTAGTTCCTGCAGCCTGTCATAAATCCTCTTTGCCTTTTCACAGATCACAGACATCCCAACTGGTATTCTGCGCTGTGTGTTGTCCTCCAGCCAGAGGACAAGCAACCTTTCCATCTCGACTATTCTCCCCGTCCTTTGCTTTGTAATTATGGTGGACTTCATGGGGGCTGAAGCACGCACCTGCTGCAAAATGCGTTCTTTGTCCGCCATTATTGTCCCCACAGTTGACCTCGGCAACCCTAGCGCATCTCCAATTTTAGAGGGAGTCATGCCCTGATCTGCCATTTTTATAATTTTTGCCTTCGTCTCCAGCGTTATGGTACGACGAGGTTTTTTCCCCTGTGCCGCGTCCGCGGACTTTGCAGGTCTCTTCGGAGCCATTGCTAAGGTGCTAATTCCTAAGGAGCAAAAATTAAAATTAATGCTAACGTTCAAAAATGAATGCTGACGTTTGCTTTCGTCTAAAAATATTTTTTCATTTAGTACTGGACCGTACCTGCCCGTTCGATGACCCGTGGACAACTCCTGTCGTTCTCGTCACAATTAGCTAACGTGCTAACTCCTAAGGAGCAAAAATTAAAATTAATGCTAACGTTCAAAAATGAATGCTGACGTTTGCTTTCGTCTAAAAATATTTTTTCATTTAGTACTGGGCCGTACCTGCCCGTTCGATGACCCGTGGACAACTCGTATCGTCGTGTCGTCGACAATTAGCTAACGTGCTAACTCCTAAGGAGCACAAATTAAAATTAATTCTAACGTGTGCTAACGTTGGCTTTAGTCTAAAACTGATATAAATTTACTGTAAATGTACTGTACCTGCTCGTAGGTTCTTCGTACGTTTTTTTTTCTCGTGTTCTTCGTTCGTGTTCGCTGTTCGTAACTGTCTTCTACCATCAATCACCGTAGAAAACCACGAGGCACAAAATGGCCGCAGCCCTTTAAATAGTTACCGCTTTACCTGTACGTATCCCTCCGCCGCCAGCTGCACTGCGGCTGTGTGTACATCCGCCAGAAGCCCAGCCCCCACCTCTCGCTGGCGGTACTTTTCCACTGCCATGCGCAGTGTCACGCCCATGCCCAACCAGCAACAGCCAAAGGCAATCCCCTCCCCCACCTCGCCGATTGCCGTTTTGTGACGCAGTTTCGCCGTAGCTCGATTATATACCTGTAATGGGGCTCGTTCGTAGGTCGTGTGCCGTAGGTCGATTATATATTTTTAACTTGGTTCGTTCGTAGGTCACATATTTTCTGCCGTACGTCGATGGTATTCTTCTACTTTGGCTCGTTCGTAGGTCCCGTGGTTCGCAGGTCGGTGGGTTCGTAGGTCGGGGGTTCCCTGTACATTATAAATGGCAATTAATAAAGTTACAGTATCTATCCAAGGAAGGAAGGAAGCCAGTAGATGTGTTGAATCTTCGCTTCATCACAGTCTCCCATCCTGAGCAAGAATGAAGGCAACAGTGGGAAGGAAAAAAACTCCTTCATGATAAGAAGAAACCTCCAAAAGAACCGAGCTCAGGACAAGCGGCCATCTGCTTTGACTGGATGGGTTTGAGAGAACAGGAAGGATGAACAGATAGAATGACCGGTCCAGAATGGAGGTGAACAGGTCCCTCTCTAGAAGGAAAAAAAACATGTTAAGATAGAAACAATTACAAATGAAAATTATTAATTTGTATTCACTTGTAACTATTCATTTGATGAAACTAGGTTAATTTGTCCTCCAGTAGTCCAAGCCTATAGCAACATATCTAAGGGAAAGGTCAGGAACCCAAGCCAACCCTAACTATAGGATTTATCAAAAAGGAAAGATTTTAGCCTAGTTTTAAAACTGGACAATATGTCAGCTTCACAGACAGAAACTGGAAGTTGGTTACACAAAAGAGGAGCTTGAAAACTGAACCATCTTCCTCCCATTCTGCTTTTGGAAACTCTAGGAACCCCAAGTAAACCTGCAGTCTGAGAGCAAAATGTTCCGTTAGAAAACTATGGAACAATAAGATCTGTAATATAAGATGGACAACTACCTGTACTTTACACAGAATGCAGCATAAACCAGAATTTACCAGGAGACCTGCATGTCTATCAAAGTGACATATACCTAAAGCCAAATGGAAATATGTATGTGTTCTTTGTTGTTTTACTTGTACAAGCATACTGATGCTTAACACCAATTACTCTCAATGCTCAGCCCACAAGACCTGTTTGACCCTCACACTGACTGTGTGGCTGCCTGCAGCTTTTCAGCTAATTCTCAAGTTTGCTCTTCTCATTAACATATGAGTGCATTTAGAGTTATCTCTCATCTGGTGCAGAAACAAAAAAATAAATCAACAGGCTGCCAAAAAAATAAATAATAATTCACATTTAAAAGCATTCCAGAGAAAACAGCAACTTTTAGATGAGCGGTCCCATTCCTGTTTGATTTGTGCAAATTAAACTGAAACTTTTTGGTACTTTTTATAATTTTTCATATGAAGAAAATGAATTAGGTCTTCAAGGTTAAAATTAATGTACTGTAAAAGTATTCAATTTCTAGCTTCGGCCTGCTGAATTTTTCTCGCTCTGATAATTGGCAGCCACCCACCACTGACATTGAACAGCTGCCACAGAATAATTTGAATAAAATGTTATGTGGTAAATTCATTGAATTTGCTCAGTGGAATTGCTGTTTGCTCTTGTTGGCCCATTTCGGTCAGTGCCTCAGTTAGACATTGGAAATTTCTGGTCAAAAGCCCAGCAATTTAACATTATTCTCTGTGTTTCAGTGTAATGCAGTCTATAAACTAGCTTAAATGGATGAAATTGTCTCTCCTTCCATGTACTTTAAACAGAAAAATAAGCATTTGTAAAAAAAACATTTGTTTTAAAGTATGTTCTTGTGTTTTTTTTATTTTTTTTTAAGATTGGCAACTCTAAATTGTCCCTAGGTGTGATTTAGAGTGAATGGTTGTTTGTCTTTCTGTGTCCCTGTGATGGACTGGAGACCTGTCCAGGGTGTCCCCCACCTCTCACACAGTGACTGCTGGACATGGGCGACCCCCATGACACAAAATGGAAGAAGCGGGTAAAAGATAATGGATGGATGGATGGATGGATGGACATAAAGTTATTTACATTACATTGAAACCTGCTATATTTAAAACTTCTAAATAATAAGGTTGTTTTTTTTACACTTTGTACTGGTGACAAGATTTTTTATTGTCATCAAAACTGAAAGTTATGCACCATAACTCATGTTCCCTGAAGGAAGGGAACGAGGTGCAACATATGCTATGGGAATTGTGCCCCCGCGCAATTTCCTGAAGGAACATATTCACGCCTTTACGGCAAGGGCGTCAGCGTTGCGCCAGAGGCCCCGCCCTCTGGGTACTTAAGCCGCTGACGCCCATCCAACTTTCTCCAAAATGCACTTCACCGAGCTTTCAGCATTGAAAGGGCCAGATATGTTGCACCTCGTTCCCTTCCTTCAGGGAACATGAGTTATGGTGCATAACTTTCAGTTCCCTTTCAGTCATGTCTCTCGGTGCAACATATGCTATGGGAACGTAATTCATTCACGCCCTTGAAATGCTCAGTAAAATGCATGCTAGTGTGAACGTCTGCCCTTGATCAGCAGGCATCTCAAGGCTACTTTCTACTGTGTGTTAGAAAGGACAGCCTGAGTGACATCACACGCAGTAACATCCAAACTGTAATGCTTTGCAAAAGTGTTTATTGAGCTCCAGTTCGCCGTAGCACAAATGTCTGCAACTGGTACACCCTTGAACAGTGACCACGAGGTGGCCAAGCCCTGAGTAGAGTGAGCGTGCACTCCAGAGGGCACCTGTTGACCTTTGCTACTGTACGCCCTTTTTATGGCCTCAGTCACCCAGTGTGAGAGGCGCTGCTTTGATAGGGCCTTTCCGGTAGCAGGTGCTACAAAGCACACAAACAGTTGATTTGTTTTTCTCCATTTGGTTGTTCTTTGCATGTAAGTGCTTAAAGCTCTCACGGGGCAGAGAACCTTCAGCCTTTCCTGTTCCTGAGTGAGGACATGAGCAGGTGGAAAAGAAGAGAGATCAAAGTCCAGACTTCTAGGGTATAAAGTCAAGACCTTAGGGATATATGCTGGATTAGGCCTTAAGGTAACCTTTGACCCTTCAGGTGCGAATCTGGTACACGTTGGATGTACCGACAAGGCATGGAGGTCACCCACGCGTTTCGCCGAGCAAAGGGCCAGGAGTAGAACAGTCTTATAAGATAATAAATGTATCTTAATATTGTTCAGTGGTTCGAATGAGGGGTCACAGAGAGCCCCCAAGACTGGACTAAGATCCCATCCAAGGGTCAGGATCCTGTTGGGTGGTCTCTTTCTTAGCACGTCCTTCATAAATCTTATTATGAGTGGATACGCGCCAGGCGTCCTGCTTCCTCAGCCTTCGTGACAGGCCGAAATTGCTGATAGAAACACCTTAATTTTTGAGAAAGAACAACCTTTTTCCAGTAAGTCCTGAAGAAAAGTCAGGAGCTGAGCTAGGTCACATGAATAAGAAATAATATTTCTTTCCATGCACCAAGCTTCAAAAATACGCCATTTCTGTGCGTAAAGAGATTGTATTGACGTAGCTTGTGCATTCTGGATGGTGTTTACCACATTTTCTTGCAGTCCTGATGCCACGAGCTTGTTCCTTTCTGCCACCAAGCTTAAGTTTTCCATAGTTCCCAGCCTAAGTGGTGAAACTGTTCCTTCTGATGACGTGGTATGTCCCTGAAGAGGATCACTTGATGGAACCAGTTCTCCTCCAAGGACCCTGAATTATGTGATCCTTAGAAGGTCAACCACGTTAGGGAGAGGGCCTTTTTGCAGATGCGCTACCATACTACTCTGATCGAGAGTGTTTGAGAGCAAAGGTAGTCTGTTGTCATTATTAGACAAAAGTGGAACAGAATGTCTGTTTTTCCTCTTTTGTTAGGAGTCATGGGACAGAGGAGCTGTGAGTTTTGTAAACGAGCAGATCTCCTGACCCCAGCCCGTTTCCTGTTTGGGTCTGGTTTACTGGTCTCCGACCTTAACAGAGCGTTAGAGCCAGACAAACCGCGAGGGGTCTCTGTTTCACCCGGTGGGGGGACATCATTTAAGAGCAGAACTGAGTCAGCACAGTGAGCATGGTCACATGCTGCAGGATCACTGCTTGAGCATTGCGTGTTGCCCATCAATGATAAGGGGACAGCTTTAGTGTGAGAATGTGGAGATGGTCCTTTGTGCTTGGCAGACTTTAAATTGGTTGGTGATGGATAGCTCAGTTCTTTTCGATTAAAAGGAAGAGGAATCTGATTCAGCCCCGGTTTGTTTACACACACTGCAGTTTGATCACAACTGCCTTTGTGAACATGTGAAGCTGGTGGTAGCCAGCTTTTTTTTTTACAATAAGGACTTTACGGACAGCTTAGTTAGCACTTCCTAACCAGAATTTAGGCTGTCTACCTCCTGTCAAACTCTAGCACAAACTTCCTTCAAGAACTACGTAGCTGCAATTATTGTTTCACTCACCTACTACCTGTCAACCTCCTGTGTCATCTGGATTGTCCTGGATTTTCTCCTGTGCTCCTCTTCACGATATGTTCAACCAAGTTACACTGCTTCTTGGTTATTTCTCTCGGAGCCGTGGGTTTGCTGTTAGCGGCTAGCTCTATGCTAGCTTCCCCCAGCTTGGAGGGCACAATGTTGACCTACTCCGCTTCGTAGCTGTTTGGACTTAACAGCTGCTCCATTCCTCCTTCTGTTTCCACTATCAAACAAATGGGACTTCTGCGTAGACCTCGTTATATCCACAGAAGCTCTCGGAAGATATCTATCTACTCTGAGCAGGCTGGGTCTGTCCCGTGTGTCTGGTCCAAGAGACGTGTCGCACCTTGACAACGTCATCAGAACACTGCGTCTGTAGTCCCTTGTAGTCAACAGCGCTCAAAGTGGCAAGGAAAACGTGGAGTGGACTTCAGTCTGCTGAAACCGGTTCAAAAGGCTTCTACACCAACTGGTATTAAATTAGAACTTTTCAATGTGCAGTCACTATCCAACAAATCATGCCTAATTCACGATCACATTCTGGAGAAGAACTTGGACCTCATGTGTCTTACAGAAACTTGGCATCAACCAGATGTGTACAGTTCTCTAAATGAGGCCTGTCCCTCTGGATACAGTTATCTGCAGAGAGCCCGCAGCACTGGCCGCGGTGGTCGTCTGGGTAATCTACCGCAATAATTTAAAATTGACACATCTGGCTTCTCAGGACTTTTCCTCTTTTGAAAGTTTGGCCTTCAACCTCAAAGCACCACTCCTGATGAACGTTATATTGATTTATAGACCTCCCAAACCGCATGTTTCATTTAACTCAGAGATGCATGACCTCCTCACTTTTTTCTGCACCTCCCCTGTGAAAACTATTTTTCTTGGTGATTTAAATATCCACATGGACAATTCCTCTTCCCCTCTGGCAACAGATTTTAAGTCTCTTCTGGACTCTCTCAATCTCACCCAACATGTGGACGTCCCTATGCACAACAGGGGGCACACTCTGGATTTGGTGATTACAGACACTGTACTCATCAATAACTTATCTGTATATGACCTGGATGTCTCGGACCACAGTGTCATCTCTCTGGAAGTGCCTTCAACTTCGCCTGCTTCAAACCCAAAATTACCTATCCAGTTCCGGGACTTTAAAAACATTTCCCCTGATGTTATTTCCGCTGATCTTCACGCCCTGACCGTTGTCAATCATTCATCTGCAAATGACTCTGTGGATTACTACAACTGATCTCTCCAAGAGCTTCTGGACCTACATGCTCCCTTGAAGACAAGACTGGTGTCTTTCTCCCGTTCAGCCCCCTGGTACACTGATGAGCTATGCAGGATGAAGGCAACTGGCCGTGCTATTGAGAGACGTGTAAAATCATCTGGTTCTCTCTGTACATAAGCAAGCATATAAAGAACATCAGAAAGCATACGCCTATTCTCTTAAAGAAACACGCTCCAAGTATTACTCCAACATCATCAACACCTACCCTGGTAACTCTAAACAGCTCTTCTCCACAATAATTCATCTGCTTAATCCCATTAAACAAATGTTGTGAAATAAAATATGTTTTTGTCGTCATGTTTCATTTGCTCCTTATTTGCTGCAAGTTAATGCAAGCAGAAGCGTATCTTTTTTGGCAAGTGTTTGTGCAAAACACTACAGGGACTTTCCACTCAACCTTGAGAGGTAAGAAGAACATCCTTGTGTTTCAGGTCTGGCAAGTGTTTGTATAGCAGGGACTTTTACTTTGAGGGGTAAGAAAAACATTCTTGTAGCATGAGTTTAGGTATCAGTTGAGGATAGAAAAACATTCTTGTAGCATGAGCTTAGAGATAGGTAACAGAGGAGAATATAAGAAGCAGACTTCCTCCTCTAGACACGTAACACAGGAACAAGCCACGAGGGAGCAACTCTCTGGTTGTATGTCTCCTTGAATACGCATTCAAAGTATTTTCTTTCTTTCCCTCTCTCCCCACTTTCTCCCTGGTTCTCTTTTAAACAAATATAATGGCTTT
>JBBPBX010096346.1:0-13045 GCA_038048925.1 Garcialebias charrua | reverse complement strand
ACATAAAACACTAGAAAGCTTGTTGAACAAGACACATACTAAAATTAAAATACCCTGATGAATGCTCAATAATTCTAGTAGAATAATCAAAAAAGCTAAGTCTGGTCCTCAGGACATTCAAAAAAACAACACAAAGAAAAGCAAAAAAAAAAAACTGGAAATGTTTAGTCTTTTGTCCAAGTCTGGAGATAATGTATTCAACTCAGTATTATAAATAAAGATTTCCTCAGTGTGAGGTGCTGCATTCAGCTTAGTCTCATAAATAGCACCCTCTCACAGTGGATCAACCAGTTTGCAGGTCCTCCTTGATCATGAGAGCAGCTGGTTTTGGCTGTCATCAGCAAATTGGTTGATCCACTGTGAGAGGGTGCTATTTATAAGACTGAGCTGAATGCAACATCTCAGATTGAGGAAACCTTTCGGACAAATGACTTCCACAGTCTTGGATGCTGTACTCAGCTCAGTCTTATAAATAAATACTTCCTCAGTCTGAGGTACTGCATTCAGCTCAGTCTTATAAATAGCACCCTCTCACAGTGGATCAACGAGTTTGCTGAACAGCCAAAACCAGCTGCTCTCATGATCAAGGAGGACCTGCAAACTGGTTGATCCACTGTGAGAGGGTGCTATTTATAAGACTGAGCTGAATGCAGCACCTCAGACTGAAGACGTGTTTCGGACGAATGACTTCCTCAGTCTTACATGCTATGTTCAGCTCAGTCTTATAAAAGAAGACTTCCTCGACAAAGTTTTTTTTACAGTTTTTACATCAAAGTACAATTCAAACAAAAACACTTTCATCGATTCATCGCAAACCTGTTGCTTCCTCTCACATTCCTCCTTGGTGATCAGTTCACCTCGATATTCCAAAAGAAAGTCATATTTTGCAAAGGATTTATTTGCTAAGATTCCTCAACCTAGTTATATAAATAGGAAAAATTGTATTTTTTGTTAACACTAATAAAGCTCCACATACCTTTTAAGTTCACTGATAAATTTGATGACAAGGCCCTAAATAAAGACTTCCTCAGTCTGAGGTGCTGCATTCAGCTCAGTCTCATAAATAGCAAACTCCACTTGAGATTTCATGATAGAATGCAGACTGCTTTGCCTTATGTTTTAAATGTGTTTTCTCCAATATTCCTTGTGTCAGGAGAAAAGCAACATTTTGAAGTGCTGGGAAAAACAGGGAAACTTGTGTCTGACATATTAGGATCAGATATTGCTGCTTTTTCCAGAATCTGTCCAACTTTGGACTGGCTACATTGAAGGGGGACACAGAGACATCTGGACAAGTCTCAGTCCATCACAGGGACAC
The DNA here is from genome assembly GCA_038048925.1 of Garcialebias charrua. NCBI lineage: Eukaryota > Metazoa > Chordata > Actinopteri > Cyprinodontiformes > Rivulidae > Garcialebias > Garcialebias charrua. The sequence continues at coordinate 11,727 of JBBPBX010096346.1, read as the reverse complement.
ATTTACAAGTCTCCAGTCCATCACAGGGACACATTTACAAGTCACCAGTCCATCACAGGGACACGTGGACAAGTCTCCAGTCCATCATAGGGACACCTGGACAGGTCTCCAGTCCATCACAGGAACACATTTTTAAGTAATATAATAATAATAATAATAATAATAATAATAATAATAATAATAATAATAATAATAATAATAATAATAACTGACAAGTTATAATAATAACAAGTCTCCAGTCCATCACAGGGACACCTGGACAGGTCTCTTCTCTTAGAATTGAGAAAGCCTTTTGGATGAAGGGCGAAACGTCTTCTGCTACAAATAAAAGTCCAGTTGTTTTTTTATTGAACACATTTTTTTGATTGTAACAAAGACCTCGGTACATACCAGGCAACTAGGTTATTAGTCATTTCATTATAAAGCCAGGTTGCATAGGTACCAGGTACATACCAATTGAGTACAAGATAACATGTCATTTTATAGAATAGTCTGGTACAAAATATACATACTGGTTAAATAACCAGTATGCTACCAGTATCTGGGGTATGTACCTTTCTGTATTATGTATTAATATTGTATAAATCTGTGTTACACTTTTAAATACTTTATTTAAAAAAAAAGTTCCTCCATATTTTTTTCAACCTGTAGCTTGGATATCTTTGCCAGTTGTGTTGGGGGAGCTGGTAATCTGTAAAATTCCCTGTGAACACGGATGTCATGGCCCAAGAAGTCTGCAACCTGGTCAAGTTCATTGTTTTTTAAGTTCAAGACTTGTGAGAGCGTGGCTACATGTTTCCGTAGTTGTGTTGACCTGAGGAACTCTGGGTGCTATGCTCCACACTGGCTTGCATGAACACGCAGACTGTCCTGTCCTCTGTAGTGACTCATTGATTTAGGTCTTGCAAATAGAAATAAGTTTGTTTGTAAAACAACACATGTCTCTCTCTTACTTGCCAATAAAGTCAGTGCATCCACCACATTTGGTGCGAGTAAAACTGCAACCTTTCGGCCTCTTTTCACAATGATTTCAACCCGAGTGAAATGGCTGCAGAGCTTCTGTTCAACCGTTGACAAACCCATGGCAACATCATCATGGAGCTTGGTGGTGTCACGCTCCATAAAACTTCGTAGGTGCATCTTTGAAACCTCTCCTGCTCGTCTACGATTGAACACAATGACCTATGCAAGTGTAACTTTTGCAAGTTCTGCATAAGTCTGGGGGCTGGCTTCATCTTTCAAGGTGTTAAAGGCATTTTCTCCTGATTTATTCAGATGCTGATGCAGAAGCTTAACATCTTCAGTGAATGGTAATGTTAATGGCCTATTGTATTTGGCATGATTTTAAGTGCTAAGGGCACTATGAGACACCATCTCTGACCATTTTGATGAGCACAGTTTTTTGAATGCGTCTGACGACTTCATCAGTTGTTCATCTTCTGCCATGAGTGCTCGGCAATGAACAAGGTTACAGATTTTGTTCAGTGTATGTCCCAGTTTTATGGCAAGGCTTGTTTTTTTGTATGAACGTGTTTCTTCATCAAAGCCTGACACAGTCTTTACTGCTTGCACAACTCTCTGGAAGTTAGCAGGTTTCACAGCATCCTCTAGGTTATGTATTGCATATTTTGTGCGCAGACATATCAACAAACGGCCAACTTCATGAAGCTTTTGTCGCATGTAGTCGTATTTTGAGGGGTCTTGTCCATGTCTGTTGTGGAGTGACTGAGCAAACTGAATAATACACAGGTCATTTCTCACAGCTGAGGTAACATCGTCGGGTTTCATACTTTTAATGATCTTACAAACACCACTTCAGATTTCATGATAGAATGCAGACTCTTTAGCCAAAGCCAAACTCAGCACTTTGGCTCTTCCAGGTGGATTATCCATATCCATATTTTCTGGCTTACAGGGGCATCTACGGACATGTCTCCATAGTTGCTTTTGAACGTACATTCCTTCACAGTAGATACAGTGAATAAATGTTCCATCTACGGCCTTAGCTTTTGTCTTTCTCTTCACTTTCAAGGGCCCTTGTCCACCTTGTAAAACTGCATTGTTATGCTTGTGAATTCCCCTGTTCCTCAATTTTTCTAATAAAACTTTGCGCTCTTTAGAATCCTTGTGAAGGGAAAACAGTTGGATAATTTCAGGATGCGTCTGGTGTGTTTGCAAATGGCGTGAAATTTTAGTTTGTGGCTTACCACAAACATAACAGAAGTTTTGTAGACATGTAATCTGCTTTGAGGATTCCTGTTTGAGAAGCTCATCTTTTCTGTCTGGTTTATCCTTTGAGTATGTGGTAGAAGTGGCTTGGCCTGATGTTTTAAATGCGCTTTCTCCAATATTACTTGTGTCAGGAGGAAAGCACCATTTTGACGTGCTGGGAAAAACAGGGAAACTTGTGTCTGACATATTAGGATCAGGTATTGCTCCTTTTTCCAGAATCTGTCCAACTTTGGACTGGCTACAGTGCTACACTTAAGGGGGACACAGGGACATCTGGACAAGTCTCCAGTCCATCACAAGGACACATGGACAAGTCTCCAGTCCATCACAGGGATACCTGGATAGGTCTCCAGTCCATCACAGGTACACAGGGACAAGTCTCCAGTCCATCACAAGGACACATGGACAAGCCTCCAGTCAATCACAGGGACACCTGGACAAGCCTCCAGTCAATCACAGGGACACCTGGACAGGTCTCCAGTCCATCACAGGTACACAGGGACAAGTCTCCAGTCCATCACAGGGACACATGGACAGGTCTCCAGTCCATCACAGGGACACATGGACAAGTATCCAGTCCATCACAGGGACATCCTGGACAGGTCTCCAGTCCATCACAGGGACACGTGGACAAGTCTCTAGTCCATCACAGGGACACATTTACAAGTCACCAGTCCATCACAGGGACACGTGGACAAGTCTCCAGTCCATCACAAGGACACATGGACAAGTCTCCAGTCCATCACAGGGATACCTGGACAGGTCTCCAGTCCATCACAGGTACACAGGGACAAGTCTCCAGTCCATCACAAGGACACGTGGACAAGTCTCCAGTCTATCACAGGGATACCTGGACAGGTCTCCAGTCCATCACAGGTACACAGGGACAAGTCTCCAGTCCATCACAAGGACACATGGACAAGTCTCCAGTCCATCACAGGGACATGTGGACAAGTCTCCAGTCCATCACAAGGACACATGGACAAGTCTCCAGTCCATCACAAGGACACGTGGACAAGTCTCCAGTCCATCACAGGGACATGTGGACAAGTCTCCAGTCCATCACAAGGACACCTGGACAGGTCTCAAGTCCATCACAGGTACACAGGGACAAGTCTCCAGTCCATCACAGGGACACATGGACAGGTCTCCAGTCCATCACAGGGACACATGGACAAGTATCCAGTCCATCACAGGGACACCTGGACAGGTCTCCAGTCCATCACAGGGACACATTTACAAGTCTCCAGTCCATCACAGGGACACATTTATAAATTAAAATATATAAATTACACATTTTTGTCATCTGTGTATGTTTCCCATACTTGACAGACAAAATTGTTCTCTGCATTTAACCCAACCACCACCAAGTGGTGCAGTGAGCAGCCGTAGTCAGCGCCCGGGGAGCTGGGGAAATAGGTATGCACTCATAGACACCCCAAGGTGTGTAGTGGCCGGGGTTCGAACTCGAACCAGGGTCCTTCAGATCACAAGTCCGGTTCCCTTGCAAGTCTCCAGTCCATCACAGGGACACATTTACAAGTCTCCAGTCCATCACAGGGACACATTTACAAGTCTCCAGTCCATCACAGGGACACATTTACAAGTCGCCAGTCCATCACAGGGACATCCTGGACAGGTCTCCAGTCCATCACAGGGACACATGGACAAGTCTCCAGTCCATCACAGGGACACATTTACAAGTCTCCAGTCCATCACAGGGACACATTTACAAGTCTCCAGTCCATCACAGGGACATCCTGGACAGGTCTCCAGTCCATCACAGGGACACATGGACAAGTCTCCAGTCCATCACAGGGACACATTTACAAGTCACCAGTCCATCACAGGGACACGTGGACAAGTCTCCAGTCCATCACAGGGACACCTGGACAGGTCTCCAGTCCATCACAGGGACACATTTACAAGTCTCCAGTCCATCACAGGGACACATTTACAAGTCTCCAGTCCATCACAGGGACATCCTGGACAGGTCTCCAGTCCATCACAGGGACACGTGGACAAGTCTCCAGTCCATCACAGGGACACGTGGACAAGTCTCCAGTCCATCACAGGGACACATGGACAGGTCTCTAGTCCATCACAGGGACATGTGGACAAGTCTCCAGTCCATCACAAGGACACCTGGACAGGTCTCAAGTCCATCACAGGTACACAGGGAAAAGTCTCCAGTCCATCACAAGGACACATGGACAAGTCTCCAGTCCATCACAGGGATACCTGGACAGGTCTCCAGTCCATCACAGGTATACAGGGACAAGTCTCCAGTCCATCACAAGGACACGTGGACAAGTCTCCAGTCCATCACAGGGACATCCTGGACAGGTCTCCAGTCCATCACAGGGACATGTGGACAAGTCTCCAGTCCATCACAAGGATACCTGGACAGGTCTCCAGTCCATCACAGGTACACAGGGACAAGTCTCCAATCCATCACAAGGACACATGGACAAGTCTCCAGTCCATCACAGGGACATGTGGACAAGTCTCCAGTCCATCACAAGGACACCTGGACAGGTCTCAAGTCCATCACAGGTACACAGGGAAAAGTCTCCAGTCCATCACAGGGACACATGGACAAGTCTCCAGTCCATCACAGGGATACCTGGACAGGTCTCCAGTCCATCACAGGTACACAGGGACAAGTTTCCAGTCCATCACAAGGACACGTGGACAAGTCTCCAGTCCATCACAGGGACACATGGACAGGTCTCCAGTCCATCACAGGGACATGTGGACAAGTCTCCAGTCCATCACAAGGATACCTGGACAGGTCTCCAGTCCATCACAGGTACACAGGGACAAGTCTCCAGTCCATCACAAGGACACATGGACAAGTCTCCAGTCCATCACAGGGACATGTGGACAAGTCTCCAGTCCATCACAAGGACACGTGGACAAGTCTCCAGTCCATCACAGGGACATGTGGACAAGTCTCCAGTCCATCACAAGGACACCTGGACAGGTCTCAAGTCCATCACAGGTACACAGGGACAAGTCTCCAGTCCATCACAGGGACACATGGACAGGTCTCCAGTCCATCACAGGGACACATGGACAAGTATCCAGTCCATCACAGGGACACCTGGACAGGTCTCCAGTCCATCACAGGGACACATTTACAAGTCTCCAGTCCATCACAGGGACACATTTATAAATTAAAATATATAAATTGCACATTTTTGTCATCTGTGTATGTTTCCCATACTTGACAGACAAAATTGTTCTCTGCATTTAACCCAACCACCACCAAGTGGTGCAGTGAGCAGCCGTAGTCAGCGCCCGGGGAGCTGGGGAAATAGGTATGCACTCATAGACACCCCAAGGTGTGTAGTGGCCGGGGTTCGAACTCGAACCAGGGTCCTTCAGATCACAAGTCCGGTTCCCTTGCAAGTCTCCAGTCCATCACAGGGACACATTTACAAGTCTCCAGTCCATCACAGGGACACATTTACAAGTCTCCAGTCCATCACAGGGACACATTTACAAGTCTCCAGTCCATCACAGGGACATCCTGGACAGGTCTCCAGTCCATCACAGGGACACATGGACAAGTCTCCAGTCCATCACAGGGACACATTTACAAGTCACCAGTCCATCACAGGGACACGTGGACAAGTCTCCAGTCCATCACAGGGACACCTGGACAGGTCTCCAGTCCATCACAGGGACACATTTACAAGTCTCCAGTCCATCACAGGGACACATTTACAAGTCTCCAGTCCATCACAGGGACATCCTGGACAGGTCTCCAGTCCATCACAGGGACACGTGGACAAGTCTCCAGTCCATCACAGGGACACGTGGACAAGTCTCCAGTCCATCACAGGGACACCTGGACAAGTCTCCAGTCCATCACATCACAAAAATTAAGAACCATTACACGATTGTTTGGTTTATCATATTTATGGCTATTCTGTAAATAGTAAAAATAGAAAAATGACATTCTTTAAAGGAGTACTTTTTCAGTGTCAACTATCCTTCCTCGATGCACTTGCACATACCTTTATTTTGCTCTTACAGAATGTTTTGTTAGCAACTGAAACCTCTGTTGGAGGTGGTGCCTCAAAATCTTGCACATCAGAAGACATTCCATGTAATCTCTGTTGAGATTTTGATCACATAGTAGGAAATAATTGAAAATATATTGTGGTGAAACACATGTTGTAAACCTGTATGATTAAAAAAATATTTTTAAGCATGATTACATTCAAAAAGTAAAATTTAAATCACCTTGCATCTCCATGGCCATTCTGAGTCGCCATAATTATAGGTGATCTCATCTCCTTCATTGATGGGTTTAGTTGCAAACAAACATAGATAGGGCTTTTTGTTTACAATTATGTACCTCATCTTTGCATTTGGGTTTATATGGTCATAATTTACAAGCCTTCCAAGCGACCTGTCCTCGTTTGCTGAATCAACACTACAAATGCATAATGCATATTAAAAAAAAAAAAAAACTCTTGCCAGCACTATAAATTACCTTACAATTAATAGCCTTTTATAAGTCATGTCAGACACAATGATAGGTTATTCTTACATACTCATACATACTCACAATATTTTTCCATCGAAGTAGAATTCAAACAAAAACACTTTCTGTGATTCATCGTAAACATGATGCTTCCTCTCACATCCTCCTTGGTGATCAGTTCACCTCGATATTCCAAAAGAATGTCATCTTTTGCAAAGGATTTTTTTGCAGAGATTCCATGACCTAGTTATATAAAAATCACATCAGTCCATCACAGGGACACATTTACAAGTCTCCAGTCCATCACAAGGACACATTTACAAGTCTCCAGTCCATCACAGGGACACCTGTTCGGCCATAAGTCAGCCATTTTGGGTCAAAGGGTAATTTTTGGCTGTTTTTCACTTTTCATTGATGGTGAATTTTAATGCACTCCTCCTAGGGATTTTGAGCGACTGACTTCAACCTTGGTTAATATGCACTTAAGATGTGGGTGAGTGAAAATTCATCAAAAACTTGTATTTTCATATATGCTGAAGGGACGTGGCCTTGCCTCAACGTTTGGCTTCTCGCCATACATTTTAAAACGCTATAACTTTCACAATGAAAAACAGAATTGCACCAAACTTGGCATGAGTGATCCATGTCAGATGCCCAACAATTCTCTGTGGTCATGTTGTGCTGTCACTGAAACCCCGCTCCCTCAGAACAGGAAGTCACTTTTTTCTTGGAAGGCTCCCTTTCTGACAGCCTTGAACTAATCAGGATGATCCTACGTTAGAAGACGTAAAACAAGTTGGTTTGGACCAACGATCCAAGCGGGACGGTGCTCGTTAACAGCGGAATCGAAATAAAGGATCGTGCAGAGATTTTTTCTTCAAAACATACATTTTCCTGGATAAGTTGAAGGTAACGCTCCCATTATGCCGATTCGCCATGCAACAGCGACTCCAACTCAGGAGAAGGCACCCTCCGCGGCTGCAGAGAACGATCCAGAAGCCTCAGATGAGGAGTCGCCCTCTGCTGATTAAGATCAGGCAGCATCTTCAGCTGCAAGAGGCGAAGATGAGGAGGGGGAGAATTCAGGTGACGCGAATACGGACAAGAATGAAGACACTACTGAAGAGGGAGTGGAGGGAGAAAAAAAAAGATGAGAAAGATGTGAAATGCCCGGACTGCGAGGCTGGCCAGTGCTCAACACACTGCTTTGTTCTCCTTCTAAGGATGAAGGATGGCTACAAGTATGGGAAATCCAAAAGCAAGAAGGTGAAACGGACAATTCCTGCATGGGCTAGTGCCACTGCCAGCAAACGCATTCCTGTTACCAACTATGCAGGCACGCAGTGCAAAGTGGATACTGTAGTATCATTATCGAAGCTATAATTTACTCTCAGGACAAGGTAGGGATTTCATTCCAGTCACTCATGAAATAACTTCATTATTGATTTTATTAATAGTGTTATTATTTATCTCTAAATAAAAAAAGTGGTCCTCCTTTATTTATATCGTCTGCAGAGACTCGAAGAAACACACCGACCACAGGTTCAGACCCATCGATGAAGCTGCAGCGGAACTCAGAGAGGATCTGCTGAGATCCATGAAACCACTGAAGGAGAAGCAGGAGGTCAAGAAGAAAGTTCAGTCTGAGTTTGATCAGACAGCAGAACATGTGAAGGTCCAGGCTCGACTCACAAAGACGCAGATTAAGAAGCAGTTTAAGAAGCTTCACCAGTTTCTAACAGAGGAAGAGGAGGCCAGGCTGGCTGCTCTGAGGGAGGAAGAGGAGCAGAAGAGTGGACTGATTGAGAATATGGAGGCTCTGAGCAGAGAGATGGCAGCTCTTTCGGACATAGTCAGAGCCACAGAGGAGGAGCTGAGAGCTGAAGTGTTATTTGTTCATTATTGATTTTATTAATAGTGTTATTATTTATCTCTAAATAAAAAAAAGTGGTCCTCCTTAATTTATATCGTCTGCAGAGACTCGAAGAAACACACCGACCACAGGTTCAGACCCATCGATGAAGCTGCAGCGGAACTCAGAGAGGATCTGCTGAGATCCATGAAACCACTGAAGGAGAAGCAGGAGGTCAAGAAGAAAGTTCAGTCTGAGTTTGATCAGACAGCAGAACATGTGAAGGTCCAGGCTCGACTCACAAAGACGCAGATTAAGAAGCAGTTTAAGAAGCTTCACCAGTTTCTAACAGAGGAAGAGGAGGCCAGGCTGGCTGCTCTGAGGGAGGAAGAGGAGCAGAAGAGTGGACTGATTGAGAATATGGAGGCTATGAGCAGAGAGATGGCAGCTCTTTCGGACACAGTCAGAGCCACAGAGGAGGAGCTGAGAGCTGAAGTATTATTTGTTCATTATTGATTTTATTAATAGTGTTATTATTTATCTCTAAATAAAAAAAAGTGGTCCTCCTTAATTTATATCGTCTGCAGAGACTCGAAGAAACACACCGACCACAGGTTCAGACCCATCGATGAAGCTGCAACGGAACTCAAAGAGGATCTGCTGAGATCTATGAAACCACTGAAGGAGAAGCAGGAGGTCAAGAAGAAAGTTCAGTCTGAGTTTGATCAGACAGCAGAACATGTGAAGGTCCAGGCTCGACTCACAAAGAGGCAGATTAAGAAGCAGTTTAAGAAGCTTCACCAGTTTCTAACAGAGGAAGAGGAGGCCAGGCTGGCTGCTCTGAGGGAGGAAGAGGAGCAGAAGAGTGGACTGATTGAGAATATGGAGGCTCTGAGCAGAGAGATGGCAGCTCTTTCGGACACAGTCAGAGCCACAGAGGAGGAGCTGAGAGCTGAAGTGTTATTTGTTCATTATTGATTTTATTAATAGTGTTATTATTTATCTCTAAATAAAAAAAGTGGTCCTCCTTAATTTATATCGTCTGCAGAGACTCGAAGAAACACACCGACCACAGGTTCAGACCCATCGATGAAGCTGCAGCGGAACTCAGAGAGGATCTGCTGAGATCCATGAAACCACTGAAGGAGAAGCAGGAGGTCAAGAAGAAAGTTCAGTCTGAGTTTGATCAGACAGCAGAACATGTGAAGGTCCAGGCTCGACTCACAAAGACGCAGATTAAGAAGCAGTTTAAGAAGCTTCACCAGTTTCTAACAGAGGAAGAGGAGGCCAGGCTGGCTGCTCTGAGGGAGGAAGAGGAGCAGAAGAGTGGACTGATTGAGAATATGGAGGCTATGAGCAGAGAGATGGCAGCTCTTTCGGACACAGTCAGAGCCACAGAGGAGGAGCTGAGAGCTGAAGTATTATTTGTTCATTATTGATTTTATTAATAGTGTTATTATTTATCTCTAAATAAAAAAAAGTGGTCCTCCTTAATTTATATCGTCTGCAGAGACTCGAAGAAACACACCGACCACAGGTTCAGACCCATCGATGAAGCTGCAACGGAACTCAAAGAGGATCTGCTGAGATCTATGAAACCACTGAAGGAGAAGCAGGAGGTCAAGAAGAAAGTTCAGTCTGAGTTTGATCAGACAGCAGAACATGTGAAGGTCCAGGCTCGACTCACAAAGAGGCAGATTAAGAAGCAGTTTAAGAAGCTTCACCAGTTTCTAACAGAGGAAGAGGAGGCCAGGCTGGCTGCTCTGAGGGAGGAAGAGGAGCAGAAGAGTGGACTGATTGAGAATATGGAGGCTCTGAGCAGAGAGATGGCAGCTCTTTCGGACACAGTCAGAGCCACAGAGGAGGAGCTGAGAGCTGAAGTGAAAAGAAACGTCCATCGTTAAACGGGGGTGGAGGCCTCCGGGTTCAACTGTCCCCCTCTTACAATGCTATGATTGCTAGTATCACTAAGCCCTCTGTGAATAGCAAACAACCATCAGGGTGCTAACGATCCATCGTTAGGCTGATGGTCCTCCTTGATCATGTGAGCAGCTGGTTTCGGCTGTCATCAGCCAACTGGTTGATCCACTGTGGGAGGGTGCTATTTATAAGACTGAGCTGAATACAGCAACTCAGACTGAAGAAGGCTTTCGGACGAAAGACGAAACTTTTGCTTCGTTTTGTTTTATTTTTTTGAATGTCCAGAGGACCAGACTTAGCTTTTTTAGATAAAATAAATAAATAAAGTATTTAAAAGTGTTACACAGATTTATACAATATTAATACATAATACAGATGGGTACATACCAGATACTGGTAGCATACTGGTTATATAACCGGTATGTATATTTTGTACCAGGCTATAGTATGAAGTGACATGTTATCCTGTACTTAACTGGTATGTACCTGGTACCTATGCAACGAAAGACTAAACATTTCTACGTTTTGTACCAGGCTATAGTATGAAGTGACATGTTATCCTGTACTTAACTGGTATGTACCTGGTACCTATGCAACGAAAGACTAAACATTTCTACGTTTTTGTTTTGTTTTTTAAATGTCCAGAGGCCAGACGTAGATTTTTAGATACATTAAAAAATCTGTAAGTTTTGTTTCTGTTTTTATCTCTTTTCAGTTATTCCCCGGTTTCTCACAAAGTCTCATATTTTGAACTGTTCTTTGAGCCAACATAGGGCCCTCAACCTTCTTACAGTGGTTGCATTAATTCTTTCTGGTCAGTTTTCCTTCACTTATGTGATTTCGGAAATTACGCATTACATCAGCTACTTCACCATTTGACCACTTTTTCTTTGCCATTCTTCTGGATCCTAGACTTGCTTGACTTTTTCTCTAGAAAACATGGAGGACACAGAAAAAAATCATGTATTTAGTATATGGGCAAGTCAACATTCATCAGAACTTTAAACAAAGTATTTATAAGATTACAGTCCGAGGGAAACTCATAAAAATCAAAATTAAAATTTTATTTTGTTACATGTTTTTCCCATGATGTAAACACATGGATTAGATGTCTTGCTCATGGAGCCCATGCAGCCCCTCAGTAAACCTTAATGTTTTGTGTGCAATATATTAAATTAGGTAAGAGTTACACTGTGGAGTTGAAAAAAACTGCTTACGAATGCAT
>JBBPBX010096343.1:0-13045 GCA_038048925.1 Garcialebias charrua | reverse complement strand
TAATATATATATATATATATATATTCATATATATTCATGTGCCCACCACTGTCGCTGTGCAATAACCTGTCACACAACCTGTAGTTTGGTAGTTATAATATAGATCATGTGCATTTTAGCTTATATTTCATTACTACATTGAAATAGTAGGCATGTAACGAGATCTCGTTGTACGAGATCTCGCGATATTAAACTCCCGCGATATCTCTCGTTGAGAGGTAACGTTGTCTCGCGAGACGCTAATGCTAGCGCTAGCAGAGCCCCTAGCAAGTCAGCGTCACGGACAGCATGGCTTCGCCGGATGAAGTTGCTATAGAAGACGCCCCAACTACTGATGGAGGGTCCCGGTGCCGCAGACGCCTCTACATTGATGGAGGGTCCCGGCGCTGCCGACGCTGCCCCGAATGTAAAGACACACGCGTAAACACCGGTGTGACCGGTGTTGCCAGATAGAGTCCCACCCACCCAAAGCACTCTTTACCCGCAAAAGTCAGAAGGAAAATCGCGGTGAACCGCCCAATCTGGCAACACTGGTGAGTGACGGCTGCAGATTCGAGAGGGTACTTGGCAGATTCAGTGCTGATGCGGATATTTATGTTCAATTTTTGGAAAGTCCTGCGTGAATATCTATTTTTTTTAAACAAAGTTGAACGTTCTAAGGTCTAAGGAGATTCAATCAGTAAAATGAAGACATCAGTTGGGTTTGTAATACATGTTAAAACAGAATAAAAGCCTTTTTGCGGCATAAAACCGATCTTTGAAGTTTTCTTGAACTAATGTTAAAATCTCGTCTCGTTCTCGCGAGATCTGTGATTTGTCTCGTCTCGTCTCGTGAGTTTTGTGTATCGTTACACCCCTATGAAATAGTAATTCACACAAATTCATCCTGCTTCACCGTTAAAATTCTACCATGTTGTTTACTATTTTTCTCTTCAGAAACTTTGTAAATATTATAATTACTGTTTCACTTTTTGGTAGTTTATTTTGTACCCTTATTGCATGCTTTAGTATTTCCTGTTTGCTTGTTGTTTGTTTTTTAGCCAGTCAAAATCGTTTTTTCTCATCCTGAGCATTTCATTGTACTAAGTTAACCCTGTGTTAACCTGCATATGACAAATAAACACTTGAACTTGAACTTAATAATACAAAACATAATGCAAGAACAGTACACCTAACAACAGCAGCACGAACATGAGTTTGTGTGAGCAGGTGGGCACGGATTAATATAAAAACATGCTCTCTGTACCTCTTGACTTCTTCACTGGCCTGGTCCCTCACAGATCTAGCTGCCATCCTCACTTCAAAGTCTTCTCCCAACAGCTCGTCCAACGCTGACATTTTCTTCTTTTTACAAGGTGGTTCATCATCTGAAATAGAAAACAAGCACCATATATTACTGGCTATGTTAGCCATGAAGTTTTTGTTTTTACCGACTTTACCATTTTATGTAAAAATCTTCATCTGATGTTCAGAATTTATTTATGTAGAGACTTGTGTAAAAGATGTAACATTATCATCATCATCATGATTATTATTTAACTCTTTCTGTGCATGCAGATCCTCTCATTATAGTGAATGTGTTTTATGTTGATACAATGACTGCAGCACAAGTTTAAGACAAAGTCAGCTCATTCTTGATCACAAGTTATAAAACACAAACCTGTATGCTCATTTTGGGTCTGGGGTGTATCATTGCAGACGTCCAGATCTCCATTTGCAGGTTCAGTCTGACATGGATCGGTCTGCACTGGACCTCTCTGAACTGAATCCCCCGTTACCTAGAAATAAAACATGACATTACATTTAGTGTACAGTATGGTTAAATGCAGTGTAAACAATCAAAAAACAGTAGGCAGAATAAATCTAGTGACAGCAATATGCTGGTGAAGATTCTCAGTCATCCAGGACATGATAGTGACAGCAACAAAACACAGCAGACTGTAACTGAATGCACCATAATATGTATATTTTGACAGTGTGTTGGGGGATTTACCTTGTGATGCAGGTATGTTGCTTCTGCTGATAGGCTTGTGAATGTCCTCTCTGCATCATGGCTACTGAGGAAGGGCAGGGACTTAAAACGGGGGTCCAGAGCTGCTGCAGTGTGGAAGAGATCTTCAAGGCCTGTGTAGCTCATGATGAACTATCACCGAGTTGCCCGTAAAATTTAGTGATAACGTTACCCGTCGCTTTCTGTGTGGAAGCTGCACGCTCCTGCTCGTTGTTATGAGGCTTGAGAAGTTCGTCATACTCCTCTCTGCGTTTCCTCGTTGCGTGTTGGTCGAGGTTTGTTGTGCTACCAGTGTACTTCAGAGGTGCTCTGCATAGCTTACAAATAGCGTGGCTTTTGTCGAGTTTTCCGTCCTTCTAGTAAAACCCGAAAACGTTCCACACTTTAGATTTTTGTCTGGCTGATGTATTGAAAATCTTTCGCGGTGACTCGCTAGTGCGGCTACTATTTACATCCGTGCTCGTCGTCTTGGTGAGCTACGGCGCATGCGTGAGAATAGCTTCGCGGGCATTTCCAACTCTCGCGTTGTTTTAGAAATGCATTGTAAACCCAGCAAGTCTCGCGATACGACGGTCCGTGTCTCTTCAACCGGTTCATCTCTGGATTTGTGGCTGGTTGGTGTCGGTTTACGTGGCTGCTACCAATGCAACCACATCGCTAGCTTGTCAAACCGGATATCCGGTTGAATCGGTTCATCTATAACAAGCCTAATATGTACACTGGATTGGTTGATCAGATTCCTATAAATTAAAACGTCAAACAGACAGAGCTTATGTGTCCATAATTCTACTAGTCAACAAATATTTAAGGAGACAACAGATCAAAGTAAGATGGTAATTAATTTGTATCTGCAGGCACGTTTAACTTAATTGTTACTGGTAAGAGAGGTTTAAGAGAAAGAGGAAGGAAGATAGGAGGGGTATTATCTTGAATGAGTTAACCAGAAACACGGCACACTCTTCGGGCGACGTCAGCTGAACGCCGGTCCACAAACAGAACACCAACTTTTTACCTGGCGAAGACTCTCAGTCCCAGCTCCGGTAAGTGGGCAAGCATTAAACGTAAGCCGATCGTCTGTCCAGCTACGTTCAACAGGTCTCCCTGTATGTTTCTTTACAACGGTCCCAGCCGTCCGCGTCAATCGGACCGAGGTAGCGGCTCTTGTTCCGGTTTGGTTTTCAAGATAAAATATTCCTCAAAAGGAATTTTTCTTCAGGGGTTTAGAGCTTGTAAGCTCAAATTGAATTTACGGCGGTGTGCCATAAATCCTCAGCTGATGAACAAGTCTTTGGCACGTGACTTTGGCACGTGACTACAGTTCATACAGCTTTTAGGAGAAATATCACATCTCCCTTCTTCAGCAGAACTCAAAAATTTGAGGAAGTGAGCGCTTTTATAGAAAGGTTGACATCAGAGCATTCACTCCTTCCTATTGGCTTGTCAACCAAGAATTAGGAGGAGTTTAGTTGACTTCAGAAAGTTTACTAGGAGTCAAGGCTGAAAGTTGTGTGGAAAGTTGTTTAGACCAGAAAGGAAGAGAAAGACAGATTAGCATGTTACCAGTTTCATGATTAAAACTGATTAACCATCTATGACACTTTTGCACAAATACTGAAAGATCATTTGACCTGTCCTTTGATTAAAAAATGTCATTTAACTCTCAAACATATTGAAAAAAGTGATGATACTTCAAAACAGAAGGTTATTCCTTTGATTATTTGAATTAGAACAAAATTAAAGAGTCTCTTGGTGATTTAATTTGTGTCTTTGATTCAAATTAATGGAATAAACCGTGTCCACTGTCTTCTTCTTGAAGGTTTCAAGAAAAGGCGTCTCATGGGCAGTTTCAGAGAAACTAGGTGTACACAGAGTTTTCAGCGACCAGGTTGTTCCACTACACAAGTTACACCCAAGTATAAAATTAAAAATAAAGTACAGTCTGTCGTGAGCAGATAGGTATGAATACAGCAGCAAGAAATCAGCAGCATGGATAATTAGCAGATAATAATCAGCAGCTTATTTTTCCAACTTATCGCGCTCACAACATTCAAGGACAGACAGTATTACCGTACCAATTATCCCTTGTTGTTCCTCGATGGGGACAATAAGTCTTAATTTAGAAAAAAATATGACCTGCAGCAGTGATTTTATAAATAACAGCAGGTACATGACATGGTCTGAGTTGGTGCTATAAGGAATAAGCTGAGCAGTACAACACAAACGACAGAAATGTTGCACATTTTGTGGCAGCCTACACTTTCCAAGAAAGAAAAAAAAAGAGAGGCAATTATGAAGTGTGATAGCACTTGTATTTAAAAATAAACCTGACAAACAAGCAACAAGGTTCTCCTAGAAATAAAAACTTTGTTGCAAAGCAGATCTGTACACACCTGTACAAGTCAAAGTTGAGCTCAAAGCCAGAACAATTAACAACACGATGGTTAAGAAGAACTCATGGAAGCTTCTGACACCATATAATTATGCTCTGCATTGTCTGTAATTGAGCTCACTACAGAAAGACAAAGACACTTCGATCATCACTGAAGCATACTCATTAAGGTTCTGCCACCTTCAAAAGAAGGGAAGCGTTGTCTTGCCATCATCCATAATACAGCTGCAGGTTGTGCTGCTCTGTAATTTTCAGCCTCCACGGTTATCAGTCACGACCAACAAACCCAGTCAACCCAACTCACGCTGGAGAAAATTGTGTTGTTTAATTGTGGTGCAGAATAAAAATATGCTTAACCTTCAGACAAACTCAACTAGATGGAAGAGGTGTTCTTCTACCAAGAGTCTGCAACAGGAAACTATTTTATAAAAGCTGTAAATTTAAACCCTCATGCACACGATGCTTGGAGACGTTCACTCCCTAGAACAAAAACAATAAAACACAAATGTGGGGAATGGACTTTTTTTTTTTTAATCCTAAAAATCAGTTTTTTTCTGCCGCCTTTCATTTTATATATTTTTTTCTCTCTTATTGTATTGTATTGTTTTGTTGTTTTAATCATAAAATGAATGAATAAATCAATCAAATCAAATCAGTTTATCGGCTCCTCTAAAACTCAGTTTAAAGTGCTCTTATTGTTACTATTGTATCTGTCAGTTTTTGAGTTTAAACAATTTACCGGTAGTTTAGACAAGTACAAGTAGAAGCTAGAAATAAGCCTCACGGTCTACAAAAAAGTTAATTTATATACTTTTTACACAAATACAGTATAGTACATTTCTAAATGTTGGGGTCAACTTTTTACAAGTTTCATTAGGGATGCACGATATTATCGGCATGGTATCGTATCAGGCAATATTAATGTTAAAGTTCAATATCGGACATCGACCATTCCATCAGAATAACTCACAAATATAAAATACGCTGTTTTTGTATAACAACCCAGTGACAAGGATGCCTGCAGCGGCAGCACAACATGATGATGTCACACATGCCTACCTGATCACACAGCGGAGAGCAAAATTCAAAATGTCGGTGGTGTGGAAGTTGTTGTTTTTTTGTTATTGAGGATATCAGTTTCTGAAGATTTTTTGACTACTTTGAGCCTCGCCACATCGTTCCCAGTCAGAGATAATTTTCCGACATACCCTTACTAGAGTTACAAGCCGTTATTTCCGAAGTCATTGAGAAGCTAATACCCAATAGCACTTGGGTGAGTTTTACCACAGACATTTGGACGTCATGTGTTAGCATGATTAGTCTTACGGCACAATGGATAGACAAAAAAAACGATCTTAAAAAGGCTATCCTTCATGCACAGGAGTGCAGAGGATCCCAGGCTGCAGCTAGGAACCTGGAACAAGCCTCCACAAGTGAGACAGCATCACAGGTGATTAATGCAAATACCAACATTTAACACTTTTCATTTAATATAAGTTAAAGTATTATGCATATGGCAGGTACTAAATATATGTCACCAGCTCTTACAGCTGTTGCACAATTTTTGTAGCAAATAAGCTTAAAAAAGCCCTATGTTCTGACAAAGTACTGTATATAGAATATCGGCATATTGGAGATCGGCCAAAATTCCAATATCGTGCAACCCTTAATTTCATGTTTTCATTTTCACAGTGAGGTATTTACTTTCAGTTAAATCATGTTCTCTTATGAATACAATTATTATGCACATAAGGGCTTGGCCATATATTGTTCACAATAATAACGGTAAAAAAGCTTGACCGGGAAAAATATATGACATCATGATATGCTAATTTCATGACATAAGTACGTTAGTGTTTGCCCTGCTCCGTTAACAGAACCGAGCGCGCTGAACTATCAAACCGAACTGCGCACTCCCCCATCCACCTGTTGGTACTGGCGTAACGCTAATTAGCGCTGCACAATACTAGCTAGCTAAAATGCTAAAAACAAACAATGCGCGGCTTGGCTGCATTTCTCCATCCAGCTCTAAACTGCTGGTACAAACATGTGCAGGTCAGCTGTGTCTCTTGAGTTCCACAGTCAGTCCGTGGACCAAGAAAAGAGTCAGGTGATCAAAAACAGAGCATAAGAGAAATGTCAATTTACATACAGTTTTGTGTCTTCTAACAGAGACCTCAAGGGAACCTCCTACTGTTTAAGGTGTGATCTTTCAATTTACATGTATGTGTTACAAACCCCCTTTGTTTAAGCTGGGATGTGTCGTTTTGTCAATTTAAATAGAATGGGCATTTTAGTTAATTTGTGGTGTTATCTCAGTTTCCAATTTCATATGTTGGTGCGTGACTTGTAAGCCTGTATAAAACTTCTCGTTCTCACAGCTTCCATTCAGAATTGAAAAAGACTTCTGGACAGAAGTCGAAACGTTTTCTGCAACAAATAAAGTCCAGTTGATCCTGTATTGAACGCCTTTTTTGATTTCATCATGTCCTGGACGACTGAGAATCTTCACCAGCATAAAGAGAAATGAATCTTTCCTGCAAGAACAGAAACCAAAACAGCCCAAGCTTCAGGGTCAGCTGATCACCTTGTTACAAGTTTTGGAAGTTATAGCTCATTTAAAAGGCAACATATATTTGTTGTAGGTTTCATTTATGCTCATCAGAGCTTAAGCTTTAATTTTATTCTGTTATTTTGAGAAACTACCCCTGCACTTCAGTTTTTGTGGTGGATTTTGTTGATCTATATTTTGTGCAGACCTTTTCAATCTAAATAACAGAAGGATCATTTTTGTTTTTTATTTTTATACTTTGAGACAGAATACTTTATTAAATAAAGTAATTTCAGGGTTTTAGTTTTTTAGTTTTTTAGTTTTTATATAATACTGCAAAGCAACATGTTAGTTAAGTTACTCTTGACAATTGAACAACTATGATTTCTAGGTTTTGTTTTGTTACATCACGAAATTTATCGTTATCGTCAGAATGATCTGAAATATCACAATATTATATTTGAGCCATATCGCCCACCCCTAATGCACATATACAGGTAGTCCTCGGGTTACGACGGTCTCCAGTTACGACGTTTCGTGGTTACGACGCATCTCCCATTTACTATGAAAAGCCTTATTTTGAGTTACGCGGTTTTACATCGTAAACGTAGTAACACAGCGGCACAGCGGCGGCAGAATATTGTACTATACACGGTGCAGCGGCGGAGAAATACGGCGGAGTACTCCGCTCTGGACCCAGGAGGACGGCGTCACCAGCTTTCTAGTAGGCTATTTACTCTTTTTGCCCTTCATTATGGCTCCCAAACATATGTGTTTTTGATAATTATGTAGGGTACTGTGTTAGGATAGGCTAAGTGCTTGGTAATACAGTACTGAACACGTACTGTATATGGTGCAGTATGTACGTAAGTTCCGACTTAAGTCAAAAATAGGTTTACGACGCCGCATAGGAACGGATCAACGTCGTAAGTCGAGGACTACCTATAGATATTACATCAACTTTCACTGTGGAAAGTCATCCAAATGGTTGCAATAATTATGTCAATAAATGGACAATCGGCTCAAAGATATGAGGAATACAACTTAACAAACGGTTTAAAAATTAACAAAACATAAATTTTCCTGAAATGATAGTTAACAATCAGTAGTAATAATGCCTCTTTTCCACCGCTCGGCTCGGCTCGGGTTGGATCGGCTCAGGTCGGCTCAGTTCGGGTCGGGTCACATCTATGTTCTGTTTCCACAGCTTTTTTGTACCCCTTCTGTGGGCGGGGTCCAGAATCCTACTCGTCTTACCACATGGTGGCAGTAGTGTTCCCTCAAGCTATTTACTACAGTACTAGCCACCACTAGAAGAAGAACACAATAAAGGCTTTGACAGAATGTTGTGAAAGAGATGTCATGCTATAATGAGTACCTCATGAGCTGTAATCTTTAAACCCAATTCATAATCCTACCTTGTTGCCTTCTTTAAACCCATGTATTTTCCAATTTAGTATTTTTACAATAAAGATGTATTAAAGCATATTTTATTATTTAGTTATGCACAAGGTGCTTGATAAAGTTGCAAAACCATATTTATCTGAGCTGCTTCAACCTTCCTGCCCTCCCCGATCTCAGATCAGCTGAGCAGTTGCTGCTGACAGTCCTCAAAACTTTTTAAATCTTATTTACAACTGGGCGTTTGTCAAGTCAGCAAGGAAATCTGTTAAACACAATAATGAACAGAAAAAGTCTAACAGACGGAAAAACATTGTCATTCCTTATGTTGCTGGAGTCTCAGAGAATTTCAGAAGGATTTTCAACAAACACAACATCCCAGTACACTTCAAACCCAGCCGGACTCTCAGACAGAGGCTGGTGCATCCGAAGGACAGAACCCCCACACACAAACAGAGTGGGGTGGTTTATGCAGTCCAGTGCAGCGAAGTCTGCTCAGACCGTTACATCGGAGAAACGAAACAACCTATCCACAAAAGAATGTCTCAACATAGGAGAGCAACCTCCTCTGGACAAAATTCAGCCGTTCACCTCCACCTCACGGACAAGGGACACTCCTTTGAGGACCAGAATGTTCAAATTTTGGACCGAGAACACAGATGGTTTGAAAGGGGTGTAAAGGAAGCTGTGTATGTTAAGAGAGAAAAACCTTCTCTTAACAGAGGAGGAGGTCTGAGATTTCAACTGTCTAAGACTTATAACTCAGTTTTGGATTTGATTCCGAAACGTTTTACACCAGATGGGAGCAGGGATGCTTTGTCTGTAAATTAGACTAACAAAGTTCTCTGAGCAGCCTCTTTTGTTGTTTGGGAGGTGTTGTTTGTCAATTTACATACAGTTTTGTGTCTTCTAACAGAGACCTCAAGGGAACCTCCTACTGTTAGGTGTGATCTTTCAATTTACATGTATGTGTTACAAACCCCCTTTTGTTTAAGCTGGGATGTGTCGTTTTGTCAATTTAAATAGAATGGGCATTTTAGTTAATTTGTGGTGTTATCTCAGTTTCCAATTTCATATGTTGGTGCGTGACTTGTAAGCCTGTATAAAACTTCTCGTTCTCACAGCTTCCATTCAGAATTGAAAAAGACTTCTGGACAGAAGTCGAAACGTTTTCTGCAACAAATAAAGTCCAGTTGATCCTGTATTGAACGCCTTTTTTGATTTCATCATGTCCTGGACGACTGAGAATCTTCACCAGCATATTTAAAAACACACATTTATTCCTTGGCTTTTAACATGTGATCTTATCTTTTATGGCATGTTAACACACCTGCAGTAAGACTGGTATATGTATTTATTTTTGTATGCTTTTTATAGTTTTTAATTAACTTGTCTTTTATGTTATTGTACAGCACTTTGGTTGACCCTGTGGTTTTTAAAATGTGCTTTATAAATAAAGTTGATTTAAAACATCACACTGTGATCTTTGAAACTGCCAGAGTTTCCCTGGTAAAGTTGCTGCTGGGTGGTAGATGGTAGATGGATGGTCTGTGAATTCTTTAACTTTAAACTGTCCAAAGGACTTTGGCCACTTTTAATTTTTGACTTTTTTTGTATGACTTCATCCTAGAACCAAATAATTTATAACGTAATAACAGTTGAGCAGATTCTAATAATCTTTATCTTATGATTCTTTAAAGGTCAAATGCAAATGGAAAGTTCTCTTAACTTCCAGTATGGATTTAAACACAATACACACTTCGCATTATAAAATAAGTTTAGGAAATTGAATGTTCGAGGACACCACTTAAGAAAATATAACGTTTAATAGGAAAAGTTTGAAGTGACAAACAGAAGTAACAAATTTCCATCTGGTGTCTCACGTCTTCCTCCAGAAGATGACACAGGTTGTTGAATTCTGGCGATTTTCTTCTGTTGACTGTAAAAGAAAAATGTGATTAATTTAGTCCAGAAACTGTTTTTTTTTTTTTAAACAACACAGTGTGATCACAACATGTTCATATACTAAATGTATCCTGTTGGAGTTATTTGAAATAAAATTCAATGTTTTATAGACATAAATGTGTCAAGCTACCTCCATTAATTTTCTCCCTTGTACTTTGTATCACATATTATCAATTCTATCAAAAACCACATAGCTGATATTTTTCAAAAAAATCTAGTGTGATCACAACATGTTCATATACTAAATGTATCCTGTTGGAGTTATTTGAAATAAAATTCAATGTTTTATAGACATAAAGACACCTCCATTAATTTTCTCCCTTGTACTTTGTATCACATATTATCAATTCTATCAAAAACCACATAGCTGATATTTTTCAAAAAAATCTAGTGTGATCACAACATGTTCATATACTAAATGTATCCTGTTGGAGTTATTTGAAATAAAATTCAATGTTTTATAGACATAAAGACACCTCCATTAATTTTCTCCCTTGTACTTTGTATCACATATTATCAATTCTATCAAAAACCACATAGCTGATATTTTTCAAAAAAATCTAGTGTGATCACAACATGTTCATATACTAAATGTATCCTGTTGGAGTTATTTGAAATAAAATTCGAATTTTTATAATTTATTTTCGTTGTGCAAGCACAGTTTTGGAAGGAGTCAAAGCGAAACTACTTTAAATGCAGCATATTTGACCACTACGTGACAATATTAAAGCGTGGTTAAGCTCAGGAGCCCTCGTACTATAAAGTCAGCTATGAAATATATTTTATATCTGTTCATTGAGCTACATTTAAAGACATAAAGCCGCCCGCGCGCCGCGTGTTGCTCGTGGCGAACCTGCTTTTTAAAATCCTGCAGTTTTGAGCAATACGTGATTTTATTAAGGACACGTTCAGCTGAAGACCCATCTTTGCTATAAATTTTAAAAATAATAATTGTTTTTACCGTGTTATTCATGTAAAGTCCTGCAGTGATCACTTCCCTCGCTTCCGTGAAAACTGCTCGAGTCTCCTCCTTCCTACTTCCAGAGCGGGTCAGCTCGCCTCAGTACCCCTCTGAAACCAGCCCGAAAATCTCAAGAAATCTCGCGCGGCTTAGCACGGAATATCCGGTGGAAAAGGACGAAAGGGGGTCTCTGCCATAGATATCATATATACACTAGATACAGCATAGCTTGCTCCGGTGCAGGATTTAGGGCGGCCATCTTGGCGCTGTCCACCGCTCCACTCAGCCTTATATATTTGGCTGGCACAATAAAGTATCAGCGCATTTAATCAATCATAACACGCTGAATAGTAATGCTATTGTCACATATTTAAACTTTAGGCATACAGCTATTAAAACTGCATGTATAGGAACGTATAGTTATAATTTTGGTGGAATACAATACTGTACTCTTTAGCAAGATACAACCAAAGATGCAATTTATTCACACACACATTATGTATCATATTCAGATAAGCATATACAGGTAACCCCCGACCTACGACCCCATCGACCTGCGAACCACGGGACTTACGAACATATCATATTTAATAAAAATATGAATTAAAAAAAAAAAAAAAAAAATTTTTTTTTTTTTTTTTTTTTTTTGTGTTTAAATGTTCTTAATTTCATGTGTACATCACTTTGTTGCAGCTCTGGTTGTTTTAAAGGCTTTATAAATAATAATTATGATAAAAAAGATCATTTCTGATCATTTTTGAGCAATTTTTGAGCAATTTTGGGAAACAGGAAGTAGGTCTTCAGTTTACACGGTCACAAATTAATGTAGAACACCGGACGCTATTTAAGGTTCAGTCACTGGGGTCTCCGGTCACAAATTAATGTAGAACACCGGACCGGACGCCATCTTAGGTTAGCTGCCGAGAGCTGGACGAAGACTGGTGACCAGGATGGCTTCATATGGATTAATTACTAGCTGGAAACGTCTCTGTGAACTTTGTGGATGTCTCAGGCAGCGGATTTATCGCCGATCGTGCCAGGCCGCCGTGCGAACACCTCCGGCCGGCCTGGCTACACCTCCGGCCTGGCTAGCTCCAGAGCTAACACTGGAGCTAACACGGGAGCCGGCCTTTTGAACACTGGTGACCAGGATCGCATCATGTGGATTAATTACTAGCTGGAATAGCTCTGTGGACGTCTCAGGCTGGAGCAGCGGCTGGAGCAGGAGCTGCAGATTGATCGCGCCGCCGCTCCAACACTAGCTCATGGCTTGGCTAGCAGAAGCTAGCCAGCTAGCTAACACAGGCCTGGAGCAGCTGCGGTGGCCCGCGCTGCTCGGCCCGAAAACAATCAACGCATGGCAACCTAAGATGTCGGCTTTGACCATCTCAAAGTAAGAAAATATATTTTTATTTATTCTGTAAATGTGAATAGCAATGTTTAACATTACAGTACACTACTTTACATGCTTAAATGTGTGCGCGCGCTCCGTTAGCATGATAAATAAAGGTTGAATGAATGAATGAATGAATAATTTTTTTTTTTAAATATAATTTTCACCCCCTACCTACGAACGGATCGAGCTGCGAACCGTTCTTAGGTCCCGATCTCGTTCGTAACACGGGGGTTCCCTGTATATATATATACATATATATATATATATATATATATACATATATATATACATATATATACATATATATATATATATATATACATATATATATATATACATATATATACATATATATATACATAACATACATA
>JBBPBX010096342.1:2974-13045 GCA_038048925.1 Garcialebias charrua | reverse complement strand
TTTAAAGGTATTGTGACATGATTTTGTAAATTTGAATATTTGTCAGAACATATATATCTTATATCATTGAGCTCTGGTCGTTTTTGCATAATAAATTATAAACATATTAAAATTTTATTCGAAATTATGCTAAATTTGTCTCTGGTATTTACTGGGATACGCCCCTGAAATTCCGCGCATTTCCGCAATACGTCATCACCAGTCGTCGTCACCAGTCATTAACGTCACAACGGGCAGAAGGCAGAGCCTTGCCCGTTTATTAGGTGTGTTAACTGCTTGCCATACAGATTCATTTCCTGAAGGATCGCCTTTTATTTGTGTAACTTGAAAAATGCCGTCACGTTGTAGTGCATTTGTGTGTTCTAATATCAGCAGTGAACAAGTGAGCCTTCACAAATTTCCAAAAGATGACAAACTTTGTCAAGAATGGACCAGACAAGGACCGGTGGGTTCCAGGAGTCCTATGTCTGCAGCGACCATTTCACTGCCGATTGTTTTCAGCACCTGGTATAAAAGAATCTTTAGGATTACCAGTAAGATTCAGAAGACTTTTAAAACCGGATGCTATTCCTACTATTTTTAAAAGAAAATCTACAGAAGAAAGTCCCACAGGAGCTACCATGTCGAAACAACGCAGGGACCATCGGAAGACTGTCCAGGAGATGAGTAAGTCTTTGTGTAAACATAATCGGAGGTGTGTAGTGTTTTAGATTATAAACTATTTATTTTACGTGAGTTCATGTTGTTTTACTTTATACACTTTGAGTGTATAAAGCCAATTATCACGGCAGATTATGTTTGTTCGCTGCTAACAAGCTAGCCGAATCAGATAGCTAACACAATAGCCGCGATACAGGCCACGTTGCTAATGATGTATTTTTAAATTATGTCTGCGCCATCAGGTAACATCTGTAGTTTCCTTCTATTCGGGGAGGGATATTAATGAGAGTTTTGGATGATTTACTGTCTTAAAATGATATATCGCTGACGCAACCGGTAATAAGCCGACATAGCAGCTAACAAACATTAGCCGAGTGCCCGGAGCAAACACGTTGCTAATGATGTATTTTTAAATTATGTCTGCGCCATCAGGTAACATCTGTAGTTTCCTTCTATTCGGGGAGGGATATTAATGAGAGTTTTGGATGATTTACTGTCTTAAAATGATATATCGCTGACGCAACCGGTAATAAGCCGACATAGCAGCTAACAAACATTAGCCGAGTGCCCGGAGCAAACACGTTGCTAATGATGTATTTTTAAATTATGTCTGCGCCATCAGGTAACATCTGTAGTTTCCTTCTATTCGGGGAGGGATATTAATGAGAGTTTTGGATGATTTACTGTCTTAAAATGATATATCGCTGACGCAACCGGTAATAAGCCGACATAGCAGCTAACAAACATTAGCCGAGTGCCCGGAGCAAACACGTTGCTAATGATGTATTTTTAAATTATGTCTGCCGATCAGGTAATTCTTTTTATTCGGGGAGGGATATTAATGAGAGTTTTGGATGATTTACTGTCTTAAAATGATATATCGCTGACGCAACCGGTAATAAGCCGACATAGCAGCTAACAAACATTAGCCGAGTGCCCGGAGCAAACACGTTGCTAATGATGTATTTTTAAATTATGTCTGCGCCATCAGGTAACATCTGTAATTTTTTTATTCAGGGAGGGTTTATTAATGAGAGTCTTGGAAGATTTACTGTCGTAAAATGATATATCTCAGACGTGACCGGTGTCAGGGACTCTTGTTAGCCAAGATAGCTTCTAAAAATATTAGCCGAGAGCCCGGAGCAAACACGTTGCTATGTATGCATTTTTAAATTATGTCTGCGCCATCAGGTAACATCTGTAATTTTTTTATTCAGGGAGGGTTTATTAATGAGAGTTTTGGAAGATTTACTGTCTCAAAATGATATCTCAGACGCGATAGGACATGCTCCACCATTATTATTTAAATGCACGTTGGAGCGTGCCTTCCCGTTGTCACGTCAAGATGACATTTTGCGGAAATGCGCAGATTTTTAGGGGCGTATCCCAGAGAAAAAAACTACCATAACTTGGAATAAAAATTTAATATATTTATAATTTATTATGCAAAAACGACCAGAGCTCAATGATATAAGATATATATGTTCTGACAGATATTCAAATTTACAAAATCATGTCACAATACCTTTAATGCTGCCCAATCAGCGGCCAAAGTTCTGCTGGGGGTCTTGTCCTCAGTACGCCCTTCATGAAACGTATCATGAGAGGGTGAGCACCGGGTGTTTTACCCCTCCAGCCTTCGTGGTATGCCGAGATGGCTGACAAAAACACCTTAATGGTGGAAAATGAGCGGCCTTTCTCCAGCAGGTCCTGTAAAAAGGTGAGGAGTTGGACCAAGTCACAGGAATATAAAATAATATTCCTCTCCAGACACCAAGCCTCAAAAACATGCCATTTACGAGCGTAGAGAGTCTGAGTTGACTGTGCTCTGGCTCCTTGTATCGTGTTTATTACGTTGCTGGGAAGGCCAGAGGCCATCAGCCTGTTCCTCTCAGCGGCCAGGCTGAGAGCTGCCACAGTTCTGGACGTGGGTGAAAGAACTGCCCGTGTGCCTGAGTCAACAGGTCCCCATGGGGGGGCAGCTGCCACGGTGTTCCTGACGACAGTGAGATTATCTCTGGGAACCACGGTTTCTGTGGCCATCTGGGGGCTATTGATATCAGGGAAAGAGCTCCCTTGCGTACACGTTCCAATGTCACCTGAATCAGAGGGACGGGGGAAAAACGCGTAATATAGTGCCCCTGCTGGCTAGCTGTGGGCCAGGTCATCTGCTCCCAGCGGCGCGTCTGTTTCCTTCAGAGAGAAGCACAGCGCGCGGTGCGTGCTGGTTTTGCATTCGAACAGATCGACGGATGCCCGTCCGTATCGTGACCAGATCTGGTCCACGACCCGTGGGTTCAGCCTCCATTCTGAGGCTAACAGCAGTCCTCTTGAGAGGGCGTCTGCCCCGTGGTTTGTCTCGCCCGGGACGTATGTCGCCCTCAGAGACAGTATTCTGGGGCCGTACCACGTGAGCAGCTTGTGTGTCAGACCGAGGAGGGGTCGGGACCTTGTCCCTCTCTCCCTGCTGATATAGGACACTGTTGTCCTGTTGTCTGACTTTACCAGGACATGCTGTCCTGCAATCAGCCCCTTTTTTCTTTGAAAAAGTGTTTCATTGACAGGTAAACAGCCTTCAATTCCAGGAAGTTGATGTGTAATCTTGCTTCCTGTTGTTTCCAGAGGCCTTAGGCGTTCTGGTTTCTGCAGACTGCTTTCCATCCTCCCTTTGAGGCGGTCAGACACTCTGAAGGGCCAGGCAGAGCTCTGCGTTTGGCCGAGCGCCGCGCCACGCCGTGCGAGAGCCGCGGCACAAGCCTTTGAACGCGGGTGTGAACGCGCCAAGCTCAAATTTTACGACCGCTTACGCGCGCGCGTTGTCTCACAATAAACTGCCCAGGGCCAGACTGTTTTGTATGACACAAATGTATTAAATTCCTCTTCTTCATCGCTGATCTGAACTTTTCTTTTGTTTTTTGCCAAAGGTCAAGTGATCGCTTGAAGCGGTCACCATTCGCTTCCTCTTCCGATGAGGAGGAATGAATGAATTTGTCCCGAGTAGGGTTGGGCATCGAGAATCGAGAATCGTTCGGAACCGGGACTAACTGTCCGGTTTTCCCGGAATCGTTCAAAATATTAATTTGCGATTCCTATGTTCGATGCTAGTTAGCCGACCGGAAGTAGCCGCCGCCGAAACCCAACGAAGAAGAATCCACCGGAAGTGTGCTTCCGAGATCGAAAGCTTACTAATTAATAAAATGACCAGTCAGGTCAGTGCAGCACTTGCAATAATTTTCTATCATGCAAAGGAGGGTGGAGAAGTAAAATAGTGTCCCGTCTTTGACGCGCTCCACCGGATTATTTTCGCTTCGTATCCGACCGGAAGTACAGAGTGGTCCGTCTGCAAAACGCTCCGCCGAACTTTTCGCTAATCGCTACCTCTTTTTTTTTTTTCATTCAACCTTTATTTAGTCAGGTAAATCTCATTGAGCCTCGAGGGCTCATTTACAAAAGCGACCTGCTACAAACTAAAGAATGATGAACAGCAATGGTAGAATTTCCTTAAACAACAAACAACAGAAAAAAAGAAAAAAAAAAAAAAAAACGTAGGAGAGAAATAGAAAGTGAAATGCAAAGTATCAAAACTAGCAAAACACCACAAGGTAGATGTACAAAATCAAAAACAGGAACATATCTGCAATGGTTTTTGCCAGGTTTCCAAAAGATTTTTAAAACCATTTAGGGAGGTCAGGGCCGAGAGCTTCAAATCTTTTTGTAAGATATTCCAGGAAGCAGGAGCAGAGTAGGAGAAGGCCCTTTTTCCAAGTTCAGTCCTCACTGACGGAACACTGCAGGTGATGATGTCCTGAGAGCGCACACTGTAGCTGCACTCACGTAAAGACATGTAGGAGGAGATGTATGAGGGCAGCAGACCGAGAAGTGATTTAAAGATGAAAATGTACCAGTGGAAAAGTCTGCGTGAGGTTAATGATGTCCAGTTAACCAGTGAATACAGGGTGCAGTGGTGGGTACGATAATCACAGCCAGTTATGAATCTTAGAGCACCATGGTAGACAACATCCGCAGGGTGCTTGTAGGAGCATTCATGTAGAGAATGTCACCGTAATCAATGGAGGGGAGGAAAGTCACAGATACAAGGCGTTTCCTAACATTCAGTGTTAGACATGATCTGTTTCTGAAAAAGAAACCCAGTTTAACTTTCAGTTTCTTTACTAGGTTTTCCACATGGAGTTTAAAAGAGAGCTGTGAATCAACCAGTATACCCAAATATTTATAGGAATCAACAAACTCAATTGGGACACCATTTGAGGATAAAATCAGAGGAAGATCTGCTGGGACCGACTTCCTACTTGAAAAAAACATCCCTTTTGTTTTTTCAGCATTTAGTACAAGTTTGAGACGGAACAAATCAGACTGGATGATGTCAAAAGCGGATTGCAAAAACTGGAAAGCCTTAGCAACTGTTTTAGCTTGACAGTAAACAACTGTGTCATCAGCATAGAAATGTAAGGATGCATCAGGGATGCTCTGACCTACATGAGCTATGTAAATTGTAAAGAGGGTTGGTCCTAAGACTGAGCCTTGTGGTACACCATTTTTAACCGTTAAATAACTGGAAGAAGTACCATTGTGCTGAACACATTGCTTCCGATTGGACAGATAATTAGAAAACCAACCAATGGTGTGATCAGAGAACCCAATTTCTGAGAGCTTATGACACAAGATGTTATGATCCACTGTGTCAAAAGCTTTAGACAGATCTAAGAAAAGTGCAGCACAATAATTCTTAGCATCCAATGCTTCAACAACGTCATTAAGAACCTTCAAAGAAGCAGTCGTTGTGCTGTGTTTTTTCCTGAAACCAGATTGATGGAGAGGTAAGGTAAGATGGAACCTCTTCGGCTCCATCAGGTAAATAAATAAACTATAAACTACATCTCATACCAACATTAAGGCAGCTAACAAGTTATACTCCGCTTAAAGCGGTAAGTCAGCTCAAATACAAACACGATGCTAACGTTAGCTTGTATTTTTTTCTTAGACAAACGACCTGAAATGGCTTCACAGTGTTCACCAGTGACTGTCCAAGGTAAAAACGTCAGTGTAACTGAATGAAGAGTGCCACAGAACTGTTACAGCATATGTTGTGAAAAGGTTGCATCCCTTTTCAGATGTGAATTCAACCATGGATTGCACTTACATTGCACTCAAATCCAACACTTATTAACATTCTTAATCCATTTAAAGTTCTCTGTGTCTTTTAAAATGTCTTAATGTCTCTAGTTTTCAGTATTATATAATTTCTGTTTATGTTCTCTTTCATTCCATTATGAGTGAATGTCACAGTTTGAAGAATTATTGAATAGGTTAGTTAGGCAATAACAACAGAGCTAATAATCGTACACATTCTCAGTCTTATATTTTATATTTTGTACATTATCATTTATGGGATTGTCTTGTATTGTGTTTCTTTTGTAAAAAAAAATGAACAAATTTAATAAACATAAACATAAAAATGATTTAATAATCTCTTTTTACTGATAATACTGATAAACCTGTTGTTTGTTTAGGAACTTCCTGCAGTCTGTCCAGAAAGTCTCCACTGGAGGAGCGTTTTGCTGAGGAAGAGGCACAACATAATTTCACAACTCCATGTATGTCCATGAAGAAACAAATGGAGAGAGGGCTGCAGATACCAGGACATCCCACCAGCTGTTCTGTCTGAGGATCCTGCTGCTGGTGGTGGAACCAGGTTAGCCCATCAGTGGGAGTTCAGTAACATGACTGCAGCATCAGACACTGGACAATATTATATGTATAATAATAATAATATATGTTGGTGAGTCCTCCATGTTGGCTCTAATCTGCCCTGTGAGAAATTCATAGTAAATGTAACAAAAAGGAAAAAGTTCATAGCATTAAATTCAAACAGAAGTTCAAATTATTTCATCCTGAAATAACTCTGGCTAACTACTGTAGCTTTTTTATAACATGGAGTTAAACTCAAAGTAGTCTCCTCAGATAAATAGTGTTACCATTATTTTTATATTAAAGTTTCTGTTAACTTATTATTTTTATATTTGATTGTTTTTTGTTCAGTGCCCTGAGACAACTTCTGTTGTGACTTGGAGCTATACAGTATAAATAAACTGAACTGAATTGAATTGACATGTCTTTTTTTAACCCCGCCTACAAAAAGAATCGGAATCGAGAATCGAAAAGAATTGGAATCGAAACGAAGAATCGGAATCGATCAAATTCAAACGATACCCAACCCTAGTCCCGAGCGAACTAAAGTCATGTCCAACGTGGATGCGCCAGGTTCTAAATATTTCCTGGTGGGCTGTGGGCTGCAGGACCAACGCTCCCTGTTTTATTTTATTTTTTAGAACTTTTTATTAACGTATAAACACAGAAAACCACTGCGCAGCCCTCTGCCTTTTTTTCTCCCACCCGACATGTCAATCAACTCAGTAGGCGTGTCAGCAAATGACCAATCAGCGACCTCAATTTGTCCCGTAGGTAAACGCTCCACCCTGCTTCTGCTCAAATGACATCAAGTATTTGGAGCGAAAACGTTGGAGCTTCACGCTGAGCTCTGCTGGGAACTGCTTGCGCGTAGCACGCACGCGTAGCACGCACGCGTGGCGCGGCGCTCGGCCAAACGCACAGCTCTGCCTGGCCCTTTAGCTGATCAGAATCCTCCCTGCACGCCTGAGGGGAGGCAGGACGTGTTTGTTTGTTTGATGGTTTCAGCTTGCTTTTCTGCAGGATACATTTGATTGTTGATCCATATCTGCAAAGGGCGTATTCTTAATAAAGCCCGGGGCACACAGACAATAGCTGCTGCCAACAGGTCCGAGAGACTCTGGCACAGCTTTTTGATTTTGTACATCTACCTTATAATATTCGCTAGTTTTTGCTACTTTTCTTTTGTTTATTGTTCAATGTATTTGTATCATTGCTGTTCATCATTCTTTAGTTTGTAGCAGGTTGCTTTCGTAAATGAGCCCTCGAGGCTCAATGAGATTTACCTGACTAAATAAAGGTTGAATGAATGAATGAACAGCTTGAGAGGCACTCTCTGGCCTAGCTGGAACATGCATGGGTGGATAAGCTCTCAGCGTCACGATGTTCTCGTCATGGGCATAGGAAAACTACCAGTTAGCGTAGCTGGACAGGTAAGCTGAAATTCCTCCTCCTGGACTGTGCTGGTCAGAGAGCCTCCTTGTTAGCCGGGGCTAAACGTGGAGGTACTCGTGAGCCCGCTAGAGGTGGAGGGCTGAAACCCATGCCTCTGAGTAGGGGTGAACGATTAATCGCATTTGCGATTATCTCGCGATATGTTAAAACGCGATTCTCTAATCGCACGGGCTGCGATTTGACTGGTCACGTGACTTGGTAGTGAACTGCTCTGGCCGCGTGCAGCTCTGAATGGAGCAAGGAGGAGACTGCGCTCCAACACTGTTGCTTCAGGCTCGACAGAAGTCATAAAAGTTATAAATTCAGGTAAGTTAGCTTGTGTAAACGTGAATCTGAGCTTAGAGGCTGAAACACCGAGACCGCGAGCTGGTCACGTGACTTAGTAGTGGCCGCGCCGAGCAGCAGGAGCTCAGCTGAGCGAGCAAAACAGAGCAGGGCGGAGGAGGAGACTGTGCTCCAACATTGTTGCTTCAGGCTCGACAGAAGTCATAAAAGTTATAAATTCAGGTAAGTTAGCTCATTTAAACGTGTATCTGAGCTTAGACGCTGAGACACCGAGACTGAGCGCGAGCTGGTCATGTGACCGCCGGGTCTGTTTTGACGGTGCCCGGTTAGCAGCTAGCTCAGCAAGCTAACGTTCTGCGTGAAAAAGTGCATTAATTATCTGATTTAAAAAAAAAACAGTTGTGTCGTTAGTGATATGAATTAATACAGAACCAGTAAAAATAATCGCATTTTAAATCGCAATCGCAATTTATAGAAAAATAATCGCAATTAGATTATTTTCCAAAATCGTTCAGCCCTACCTCTGAGAGCCTTGCCCTGTATAGTGTGGAGTTGAGCTGTACTCCCAGAAATACAGTAATCTGGGATGTCTGCTGTGTCCAGGAATGGACAGATCGTCTAAATAATTTAGAACTCTTGACCCTTTAATCCCTCAGCGGGGTCCAGGCATTTCGTGAATGCCCGGGATACGGTTTTCAGGTCAAAAGGTACTGCCAAAAAACTCTGACGCGGAGCACCTGAAGGCAGAGCGGAGATATTTTCTGTGGCAGGGCAGGATGTTCACGTGGAGGAAAGTGTCTTTCCGATCCACCGTGCAGAAGTAATCTCTCGGTTGAACTGAGCAGATGGCTCGTCTGAGTGTCAACATCCTGGGTTTGCATGTCTTTCTTCTTCTGTTCAGATCCCGGAAGTCCAAGATGGGCCTCAAGCCCTGTTCCCATTTTGGGACCAGGAAGTACTCAGTAGTCTGAGACTTTATTGTTGTGTGTGGATGGCAATTTCTCTTTATTACACAAGCGTCTGAGTGTTCTTGTGTGTTTAAACGTTCTGAACCAGCTAGTCTGTGCTCCTCTAACACAGGTACTGGTGGTAAAAGTTAGGCATTTTCTCTCCCTCTGTGAGTGAAAGCGCCTGTAATGGTGCAGGAGCATCCCAGGGTCATGCAGGCCTCTGCTTTCTCTCTGCACCGCAGGAGAAGTACTAGGGTGACCCGTGACTTCTGCACAGAGATATGGCTTTTCTTTTCCTTTTGTTGGTGGCCCCCTGCAGCTCCTGCAGCTTTTCTGCCTGGTGGGCCTGCAGCATCGAGGCCACTCGTCCTTGTCCACCTCGGTCCCTGACATGGTTAACGTCCAAGAGTCATCCATAACCTCATGGGTGGATAAGCTCTCAGCGTCACGATGTTCTCGTCATGGGCATAGGAAAACTACCAGTTAGCGTAGCTGGACAGGTAAGCTGAAATTCCTCCTCCTGGACTGTGCTGGTCAGAGAGCCTCCTTATTAGCCGGGGCTAAACGTGGAGGTACTCGTGAGCCCGCTAGCGGTGCTAAACGGGCTATCGAGCAGCGCAGCATCGATAAATAAACTTAGTTATGCGATGAAATCTACTGTCGATTCGGCTACACAGGATAGCGAAACAGGCAAAACATGAGAAGGTTAGCTAGCAAGCTAGACCAAGCATTTTCACATACCTCACAACGGAGTCCTTCGTTGTCCGCTCGTAGCCGCGCTAATCGTGTTAGCAACGCTGATCGTCCGCCCCGTGTTGTCAAGGGTGCTCCCGGTTAGACGTGCTAACCGTGGGAGCTAGCCAGTTAGCAGCGGGGTTACTCGATTTCCACTCTCCTTTCTCCGAGGTCATCCGCGAGAAAAGCCTCTAGTGTCTTCGCGTGTGGCATCCCTGAGCCAACCGGACAGGTCTCATGGGTGTCCGCTGCTGAAAGGGGGTAGCCAGATCCGCTG
>JBBPBX010096341.1:0-13045 GCA_038048925.1 Garcialebias charrua | reverse complement strand
ATAACTTTGTCTTTTTATAAAATTTCTTTGGATATTTAAAGGTAATGTGTTATTATGAGCCCTATACATAATTGATAAAATACTATATTCTACCAATTCCTGGAATTTCAATAAGTTTAGTTGAATAAACAAGGTGTTTGAAGGGTGAGTGAAATGTTTTCTGGTGATTACTCTTACAGCTCTCTTTTGTAAAATAAAAACAGGCTTTGTAATAGTTTTGCATGCTTTTCCCCAAACCTCAATACAATAGATTAAATGTGGAGCAATGATTGTGTTATACAACATATGTAAAGCTTTATCAATTAAAAAATCCCTGACTTTATACAGTACTGCAATTGCTCTAGCTAGTTTTTTTTAATAGAATTTACATGATGTTTCCATGTCAGTTTGTCATCAATGATAACACCCAGAAACTTCACTTCACTCACTTTACAGATCACAACATCTTCAATTTCAAATGGATCGTCATCAACAATTCCCTTTTTGTTACTGAAAATCATGTAGTTAGTTTTATCTAAATTCAAAGATAATTTGTTTAATTTAAACCAAGTTTGTATTTTTATAAATTCTGTTTTCATCATATCCAAAATCTGTTTTATGTCATTACCCGAACTGAAAAAAGTGGTGTCATCGGCAAAAAGAACACATTTAAGTAGTGCTGACACATTTACCAAGTCATTCACATATAAAATAAACAACTTTGGTCCAAGCACAGAACCCTGAGGAACTCCACAAGTGATATCACGGAGGTCAGATCTAACATCATTTATTTGCACAAACTGTTTCCTGTCCTTCAAATAGCTAGATACCCACTGTAATGCTGGTCCTCTAATACCATATTTATTTAGTTTTTCAAGGAGAATGGTGTGGTCAATGGTATCAAATGCTTTTTTTAGATCAACAAAAACACTAACACAGTACTGTTTATGATCGACAGCATTAGTTATTTGTTCCATTAAATCCATGAGAGCCATTGACGTAGAGTTTTTTTCTCTAAACCCATATTGACTGCTACTTAAAATGTTTTGTTTATCAATAAATTGATCCAATCTGGACACAAATAGTTTTTCTAGAATCTTTGAGAACTGTGGTAATAAGGATATTGGCCTATAATTATTGAATACACATTTATCACCATTTTTAAAAAGAGGAATTACCTTTGCTACTTTCATGTTATCTGGAAATATTCCTGTTGAAAAAGATAAATTGCATATATATGTAAACGGTTCAATAACATAACTTATTATTTCCTTTACGAACATCATATCCATGTCCACCCAGTCTTTTGATCTCTTGTCTGAGAGATTTTTTACCATTTTCATAATTTCCTCTTTGTTAGTTCCACTAAGAAAAATACTGTTGGTGCAACTTTTAATTGAATGACACACCTTATTATCTACTTTTGGTATTTTAGCTGCAAGGCTTGATCCAATATTTACAAAATATTGATTAAATTCATTTACGATATCATTCTCATCATGTATTTCTTTGTCATCTTTCACAAAATATTTTGCAATGTTCGTTTTTGCTTTATGACTTTTTAGAACATCATTTATTACTCGCCATGTTGTTTTAGTGTCACCATTGCTCTTGTTTAATAAATCACTATAGTATTCTTTCTTGCATCTTCTTATAATCATTACCAATTTATTTTTATATTTTTTATATTTTTCTTCAGCTTGTTGTGTTCTCGTTTTTAAGAAACATAAATACAAGTTATTTTTTTTTTTACAAGCATTTCTCAACCCTTTAGTCATCCAAGGTTGGTCAACAATATTTCTTTTTCTACGATTTCTTTGCACACAATTCTTTTCATACAGAGCTTCTAAAATGTTCATAAATTCATCATATGATCTGTTAACATCATCAATATACACGTCCTTCCAGTTTTGCTTCTGTAAATCATCTTTTAATTGATCCATAGCTTTTTTTGATGTGTTTATTATTTTTTTCTTAATTGTAACTTCTTTTGTAATGTTTTGATCATTTCTGTAGATAGTGAAAACTGGTAAATGATCACTTAAATCAGTTGTTAAGATACCACCTGTCATATCCCCATTTGTTATATTTGTGAAAATGTTGTCAATTATCGTAGCACTATGAGTTGTAATTCTTGTTGGTTTTGATATTAACGGATAAAGATTTAAACTATACATTGAATTTAGAAATGTGCTGATGTTATTTGAATCTGTTTTATTTCCCAGGTCAATATTAAAGTCTCCGCACAAGAAAACTTTTTTATTTAAACTCTTTTCCAGTAGTTGTATGATTTTATCGGTGAATATTTCTATATTTGATCCTGGTGATCGATATACACAACTTATGGATATGTTTTTAGCATTTTCGTTTAATATTTCTATTGTTATTATTTCCATAAGATTGTCAACAATTATTGACATTTCTTTAATTATTCTACACTTTATTTCATTTTTGACAAATAGAGCTACTCCACCACCTTTTTTATTGTTTCTGTTTAAATGATATAATTCATATCCTTCGATGTGAACATTATTTTTGTTTTCATCATTAAGCCATGTCTCTGACAGTGCTATTAATGTAAAAGTTCTGTTTAACTGTTTTAAATAATCTGTTATTTTGGATATATTTGCATTTATACTTCTACTATTGATGTGAATAATAGAGAGATCTCCATTTGTTATATTGATGTTATTAAACTTTTCTTCATTATAGTATTCACAGTCTTTTATAGCAGGATAAAAGTTTGCATCAACCATATCTTCAACATTATATATTTTGAATTCTGAGTCTTCGTTTGTTGCTGTCATGTTTTAATCTATTTGTTTGTTTGTTCATTTCTGTTAATTTTGTGTATGAACATGTGATAGTGATTGGTGATTTGTCATTTTTGAGCTCATTTGAATGTTTCTAAGTCTTTCAGTTCTTTTATTATTTTAGGATGAGAATTTTCATCTACTTTGATCCAGATGTTTCCGTTTCTTGTCCAAGTTTTTTTTATTTTTTCCTCCTTTTTCAACAACCTTGCTGCATGTGCAATGTTTGCGTTTTTTTTAGTTAGGTGTTCATTCATGAAGACCATAGTTTTTGCGAGTTTCTTTGACTGCATCATTACCCTGTTTCTTTGATTCCTTCCAATGAATCTCACGACTACTGACGGTTTAAGTTTGTTAGCTCTATTGGGCAGTGTGTAACAGGTGGAAATGTCATCACGTTTAATGTCAATGCCTTTGTCACTTAAGAAAGTGACTACCTGATTCTCCAGAGACTGCAGTTGTTCTGGTCGTCCTCCTTCACTCGTGTTAACGCCTTTGGTTACATCAGCCGATGACCAGCGTTTAAGTTCGAGTCCAGAAATGACCATGTTTTCGCCCCTTATGTATTGTTCCATGTCCTCACACTTTTGTTCCAATTGCTGGTGAAGATTCTCAGTCGTCCAGGACATGATGAAATCAAAAAAGGCGTTCAATACAGGATCAACTGGACTTTATTTGTTGCAGAAAACGTTTCGACTTCTGTCCAGAAGTCTTTTTCAATTCTGAATGGAAGCTGTGAGAACGAGAAGTTTTATACAGGCTTACAAGTCACGCACCAACATGTGAAATTGGAAACTGAAAAAACACCACAAATTAACTAACATGCCCATTCTATTTAAATTGACAAAACGACCCATCCCAGCTTAACAAAAGGGGTTTGTAACACATACATGTAAATTGAAAGATCACACCAGGAGGTTCCCTTGAGGTCTCTGTTAGAAGACACAAAACTGTATGTAAATTGACAAACAACACCTCCCAAATAACAACAGAGGCTACTCAGAGAACTTTGTTAGTCTAATTTACAGACAAGGCATCCCTGCTCCCATTCAGAATTGAAAAAGACTTCTGGACAGAAGTCGAAACGTTTTCTGCAACAAATAAAGTCCAGTTGATCCTGTATTGAACGCCTTTTTTGATTTTGTTCCAATTGAGCTAATCGTTCTTCTCTGATGACCTCCTGAGCTTTCATTAGTTTCATCTCCTCAACCAGTTGATTAAAGTTTTTTTGATCGGCTCTCAAACTTGTAACTTCCGCAGTGAGAACGGCTTGATCGGCTCTCAAACTTGCAACTTCCGCAGTGAGAACGTTTACTGCATTTTTCAATTCCTCCATTAACTCCAAATTTTTATCCACCGATTTTTTACTCGCCGACTCCTGTTTCTGCTGCTCCGATTTATTTTTTTTACTAGGACTCATCACGCCTGCTTCTTCTGATCTGGATACAGAAAATCACTGTTCCACAGCAACTCGTTCACTGCTCTGCTCCCATCCGCAGCAATTCGCTCGCTGCTCTGCTCATGTCCAACAGTAATCAGCTTGCTTCCCGTCCAACAGCAACTCGATCGTTGCTCTGCTTCAGATCAGCAGTTAGTTCAGAACTCACGTTTCAGCAGCCTGCAGCAATCCCCTGGCTCGCCCACGGCGCACGGCTCAGCTCGAAGCCCCAGGTGGCGTCCACGGCTCACGGCGCTCGGCTCAGCTCGAAGGTGGCGTCCACGGTTCACGGCCCACTCGTGGCTCTCGGATCAGCTCGAAGCCCCAGGTTGCGTTCACGGCCCCCTCGTTGCGCTCGGCTCAGCTCGAAGCCCGAGGTGGCGTTCACGGCTTTCGGCTCTCACGCCAGCCTGTAGCAACAGTCCCAACTCCGTGGTGTTTTTCCGCATTAGCCTTTATCAGCAGCACATGGCTAGCGTTAGCTTGTAGTCTGAAGCCACCACTCCCAGCTTTGTTGTTTTCTTTCGCTGCAACAAAGCACCTCCAGCGTGCCGGCCCGCGTTTCTTCGTAACAACCAGCGTATTTTTCCGGTTTATTTGTTAACGAAGCCCGCAGCTCCGCAGCTACGGCACCCGGTTACGGTGACCCAGCTCGGTTAGCTTTGATTAGCCCGGTAGCTACGCTTGGCTAACTCTCGGCAAAAACTCACGGACATGTTGGCTTGTAGATTCATAATTCTGGATCGCATGCTCCAGTCCAAGTTCCGCAGCTTTTTCAGAGCTCCTCTCTGCACATCCAGCGCTAAAAACTGCGAGTACAAGCTCTCCAAATACTCCTTTTGGAGGTACTGGCAGGAGCCTGACTACAAACGTCCACTCTGCTCAGCCGCCATTGCTCATCCTCCCATTTTCTGCTTGTGGAGGAAAACAGAGGATAAATGGACGGCCCTCTGTGAGGAGATCAGGTGAGCCTGCAGGAGAAAAGCTGCACGGTTCAAACGGCTACGACGAGGAGGACATCAGCAGGTAAAAGGTTAGCTAATGGGTAAACAAACAATAAACTGGAGACACAACATGTGACGCAACACCAGAGCCACAAAACACAAACAGACTCTTCTTTCTGCCGAGAGGCTCGAGGTTCATCCTGTCTCAGGCACTGTTCACACGAGAACCATATCTGCAAACGTTTACGCTTTTTCAATCTCTTACATCGATTCACCTTAGTTTGCATTACGTGGCAGGGTTGCCAGATAAGAAATGAAAATTTTTAATATAGCCACTTTAAAATGATCATATTTTGAACTGAAGTATCAGAAGTGCTGAGTGAGGTGTGTTTTCTCTGAGGGGTGTGAGGTTGTAAAATGAGGTGTGCGATGCGATTGGCGAACATGTGCACCTGAAAGGAGGGGGAGGGGGGCTATTAAGGGTTATGAAATATCTGGCCCACTGATGCTGGCCAAGTTAACCTCTGCTCAGATTAAACCCAGCTATAGTTTGACCCAGGCCAGAATATTCACTGGGGGATGAACTGTCCTAGGCCAAACTGATCCAGAGGGTGTAAAATACAGTAGTCTGAAACAGACCAAAATCCATCTATAAACCCATACAGTATTCTGGCCTTACAAAAAAATCTACAGGTTACAGCC
This sequence comes from Garcialebias charrua, assembly GCA_038048925.1. Classification (NCBI taxonomy): domain Eukaryota; kingdom Metazoa; phylum Chordata; class Actinopteri; order Cyprinodontiformes; family Rivulidae; genus Garcialebias; species Garcialebias charrua. The sequence goes on along the minus strand of JBBPBX010096341.1, from coordinate 7,169 downwards.
ATGAGGAGAGCACACAGCGATTTCACACCTCTGCAGTGGGTCTCCCAAAAACCTCCACTTTGACACCTGGATTCAAAAACATTTGCTTCAAAGTGAACAAGCACTGTTAGTACATGAATGGTCTCACAGCAGCAGAAAAAACTACGATTTCACACAAAATCTGCATTGTGTGATCAGGGCCTATGTACCTCTTTTGACTAATCTTGATTTTAAACATTGTTTCCTGTAATTCTGTGATGCAAAAATATCACAGTTAAAATGAAACTAACATGTTTCTGACAACAATGGATTACACAGGGTAACTCAAATTCAAGAGGGCTGCCACAGCCAGTTGACTCTTTAGAAAACAACAACAACAAATAGCTACAACTCCTAACAATTTTACAGATTAGGAGCTAAAAACATGTGTGGCAGTAGGTGAGTCATTCCTAACATTTATTTTGAGCACTGACAGAGACAGGGTGTGTTCAACATAACGGTACTTCATCTAGCTACCTAATGGTCACTAATGGTGTGCCACAAGGCTCAGTTGTAGGACCCACTTTTTTTTCTTTCTTTTTTTTACAATTTATACAAGTAATGTAGGTCAAAACATTCCTGATGTCTCTTTGCATCTCTATGCTGACGATACAGTTGTTTATTGTCGAGTTAACACTGTTGCCAAGGTTTTCCAGCTTCTACAGTCTGCATTTGACATCATCCAGTCTGACTTGTTCCATCTCAAACTGGTGCTAAATGCTGATCAAACCAAAGGGATGTTGTTTTCAAACAGAAAGTTGTTGCCATCTCTGTGGTATGGTTTTTATATATACTGTACATGGTGTTTCTATTGTCAAGGATTCAAGGTTCTTTATTGTCATTCGCATCTCATGTGGTACATGAGGTGGAATGACATTGTATACACTGGGTCCCAGTTACATCCAACATTCAATCAACAATTCTAACAAATACAGGTGATCCCCGACTTACGAGCGAGTTCCGTTCATACAAGGTGCTCGTAACACGAAATCTCGTATGTCGGAACACGAAACACGTGTCGCTCGTAAGTCTGGATTTTCTGTCGTAAGTCGGAAAATTTATGCTAGTGCTACTACGAACACTCGTTTTTCAACACAAACATACATACTAGTTCATAAACATGCTCAGAAACTTGTTTACAAACTGTTAGCTAACACACTTTCATCTAAAAACACATGCCAGAGCTGTATTTTCTGTATGTTCTGTACAACTTTACTGTTCGTTAGTCAGCTCGTAAGTCCGGAACCTCGTATGTCGATGCGCTCGTAAGTTGGGGAGTACCTGTTCTTGGGAATTTTGGTTGATGCACATCTCTCTTTTAAACCACATATGAAAAACTTGATAAAGATACTGAAGTTAAAACTGGGTTTATTTTTCAGAAATAGATCTTAAAAATAGATCTGTGTGGAGCAGAAGGCTGCCATCTAGGGCACCCGGGGGGAGCAGGTAGGGGTTGGGGGCTTTGCTCAAGGGCCCAGGATGGAGTGAGTGAGGGTGGAAGCAGAAGCAGGTGTGGGTGTTTCACCTTTCTCATCCACATTTTGATGTCAGTCTGGGGAGTTGAACCGGCAACCTTCCGATCACAGGCCCACCTTCACTAGCCTCTGCATCACCACTTCACCCCACACACATACACACAATGAGATTTGCTTTGGTAAAATTATACAGTAACCAGCTTTAAGAAGGATCGACATGCTGCCGTTACCTTTTCCATCACGAGTCCATCAAAGAAAAAGAAGAGGACTAACCGTAGGCTTACAACTACCCAAAACACACACACACACACACACACGCACGCACGCACACCTACACACACACACCTGATTTGTATGTAGTTGCTGTGATGGCGTTGAGTTATGGCCTCTCTTATACTGAGAGGTTTCATATTAACCAAATGCAGATATGTGGTAGATTATGTGATGCAGCTCGTTGTGACCCAGTGCTGCCGTCTATAAAGGGCCCCGGTTAGGATGAAATATAAAGGAGTGGGCCGCAGACAGGTCCAATATATCACTGAGCTTACAGGGGCCCGAAGAACACAACATATAAAACTTGTCATACTGGACCCTTGAGAGGCTGTGGGGGAGGAAAAGGGGCAATGAAGGAGTCGAGAAGGAGGTGAGGAGGACATAAATCACCTCCCATTGAAACTGTCACTACCCATGAGCCACCTGGACTTCTGGTTTCCTCAGGCTTGGAGCCAGAGACCAACACTATGGCGTGAAGACAATGATGACAGCTCCTCTATGTGCTGCATTTGACAGCATTAAGTTTCCAACTTGGTAGGTAGAAATCAACATTTCAGATCATCCATCCATCCATTCTCTTCCGCTTATCCGGGGTCGGGTCGCGGGGGTAGCAGCCTAAAGCCTCCGGTAAAGCTCAGCGTCCTTCCTGTACGCCACTCTACGCGCGCATTCTGTGCGCACGCGTTCACTGGCACAGCTCTGCTTTTCGTTCTCATGTTAAATGCTCGCGTTTTTGCTCCAAATCCTTGTTGTAATTTGAGCAGCTGCGCGCAGAGGGGACAAACTGAGGTCGCTGATTGGTCACTTGCTGACACGCCTACTGAAATGTTTGACAGCTCGAGTGGGACACAAGCAGCTGGCAGCTGCGGTCGCTTGGCTGTTGCCGCTGCGGTCTTTCTATCACTTTATATGTTAATAAAAACTGCTAAAAAATAAAAATAAAAACAGGGAGCGCTTTTCCTGCAGCCCACAGCCCACCAGGAAATATTTAAAACCTCGCGCAGCCAGGTAGGACATGAATTCATTCATTTCAGTCATGGAGTGAACGGAGGATGAAGCTTTTACTTGACTTTTGGCAAAAAAACAAAACAAAAGTCCTGATCAGCGATGAAGAAGGGGAATTTAATTCATTTGTGTAACATACAAAACAGTCCGGCCCCGGCCAATTTATGGTGAGACAACGCGCATCGCGTACGCGGTCGTAAAAATTGAGCTTTGCGCGTTCGTGCCCTGCGGGGCTACGCTTGTGCCTCTGCGTACGTACGTCGTACAGAGGCGTACTGCTTGTACGCGCAGCTCTACTGGGGGCTTTAGTAAGGAGGCCCAGACTTCCCTCCCCCAAGCCAATTGGAGCAGCTCCTCCGGGGGAATCCCAAGGCGTTCCCAGGCCAGCCGAGAAACATAGTCCCTCCAGCGTGTCCTGGGTCTTCCTCTGGGTCTCCTCCCGGTGGGACATGCCCGGAACACCTCACCAGGGAGGCGTCCAGGAGGCATCCTAACCAGATGCCCGAGCCACCTCAACTGGCTCCTCTCGATGTGGAGAAGCAGCGGCTCTACTCCGAGTCCCTCCCGGATGACTGAGCTTCTCACCCTATCTCTAAGGGAGAGTCCAGCCACCCTGCGGAGAAAACTCATTTCAGCCGCTTGTATCCGAGATCTTGTTCTTTCGGTCACAACCCAAAGCTCATGACCATAGATGAGGGTGGGAACGTAGATCGATCGGTAAATTGAGAGCTTTGCCTTTTGACTCAGCTCTCTCTTCACCACGACAGACCGGTACAGCGCCCGCTTCACTGCGGACGCTGCACCTATCCGCCTATCGATCTCACGCTCCAGTTTTCCCTCATTCGTGAACAAGACCCCGAGATACTTAAGGCTAGACTCGCGCTTTGGTCTGCAGGCTGGAGCGCGCGCGCTGCGCGTGCACTGTGCCGTGCGGCGAAATGCGTTTACAGTGTCGCCTCTGTGTTTATAGTTGTCGCACGGCGGGGCATGGCAAAGTGCTGTTCTTTTACCGACCAGCAGGTGGCAGTACCCTCTAAAACCTGTGCATATGTTGCAAGAAAGGTGTAGAAGAAGAAATCTACCGTAGAAGAAGAACTGTTTGAAATCACACAACAAAAACAAATAGCTTTTCCGCTCGCGTGCTGAACTGTTGTCTTTATTTGCGGTTTTAATGCATGGAGTCAGCGGAGGAGAAAGCGATCACGTGACTTTTGGCGAAAAAAACAAAAGAAAAGTCCGACTCCAGATCAGGAATGAAGGAGAATTTATACATTTGTGTCACAAAACATTCCTCCATGCGTCGCGACGCCGTCTCCACGACCACAGCGGCGCAAACAGCTGCAGGCTCCGGCGTGAAGAGGGTGAAGGCTGTCGGTGGGGACCTGTCAATCAAATCGTAGCGCCCACGGCGCGCGCATAGGCTTGCGGAGTTTCAAAAATTCAGAGGTGCACGACACGCGCTAATCCCACGCGCGGGGCCAACGCGCAGGGGCGGGGACTGTGAAATTGCGTCACTTTTGGAGCGCGCACCCTCGCGCGCTGCGCGACGCGTCGAGTATGGATCTAGCTTTAAACTCCTCCACTTGGGGCAGGACCTCCTCCCCGACCAGGAGAGGGCATGCTACCCTTTTACGGCTCAAGACCATGGCCTCGGATTTGGAGGAACTGATCCTCATCCCGGCCACGTCATACTCGGCTGCAAACTCCAGCAAAAGCTGTAGATCACGATCTGATGAAGCCAACAGGACCACATCATCTGCAAAAAACAGAGAAGTGATTCATTGGCCACCAAAATGGATCCCTTGCACCTAGAAATTCTGTCCATAAAAGTTATGAACAGAATCGGTGACAAAGGGCAACCTTGGCGGAGTCCAACTCTCACGGAAACGAGCCTGACTTACTGCCGGCAATGCGGACCAAGCTCTGACACCGGTCGTACAGGGACCTAACAGCCCATATCAATGGGCCTGGTACCCCATACTCCCGGAGTACCCCCCACAGAACCCCCCGAGGGACGCGGTCAAATGCCTTCTCCAAGTCCACAAAGCACATGTAAACTGGTTGGGCAAACTCCCACGCACCCTCCAGGACCCTGCTGAGGGTGTAGAGCTGGTCCAGTGTTCCACGACCAGGACGAAAACCACACTGCTCCTCCTGAATCCGAGGTTCGACTATCCGACGGACCCTCCTCTCCAGAACCCCTGAATAGACCTTACCAGGGAGGCTTAAGAGTGTGATCCCCCTATAGTTGGAACACACCCTACGGTCCCCCTTTTTGAATAGGGGAACCACCACCCCAGTCTGCCAATCCAAGGGAACTGCCCCCGATGTCCACGCGATATTGCAGAGTCGCGTAAGCCAACACAACCCCACAACATCCAGAGCCCTAAGGAACTCCGGGCGAATCTCATCCACCCCTGGAGCCCTGCCACCGCAGAGCTTTTTAACCACCTCGGTGACCTCAGCACCAGAGATTGGAGAGCCCGACCCAAAGTCCCCAGGCTCCGCTTCCTCAGTGGAAGACGTGCCAGTAGGATTGAGGAGGTCTTCGAAGTATTCCGCCCACCGACTCACAACATCCCGAGTTGAGGTCAACAGCACGCCACCCCCACTATAAATGGTGTTGGTCGCGTACCGCTTTCCCCCCTGAGACGCCGGATGGTGGACCAGAATCGCCTCGAAGCCGTACGGAAGTCATTCTCCATGGCCTCTCCGAACTCCTCCCACGCCCGAGTTTTTGCCTCAGCAACCACCCGAGCCGCATGCCGTTTGGACTGCCGGTACCTATCAGCTGCTTCCGGGGTCCCACAGGCCAAAAAGGCCCAATAGGACTCCTTCTTCAGCCTGACAGCATCCCTCACCGCCGGTGTCCACCACCGGGTTCGAGGGTTGCCACCACGACAGGCACCAACAACCTTGCGGCCACAGCTCCGATAAGCTGCCTCGACAATAGAGGCGCGGAACATGGCCCACTCGGACTCAATGTCCCCCGCCTCCCTCGGAACGTGTTCAAAGCTCTCCCGGAGGTGGGAGTTAAAGCTCCGTCTTACGGGAGACTCTGCCAGACGTTCCCAGCAGACCCTCACAATACGTTTGGGTCTGCCAGGTCTGACCGGCATCCTCCCCCACCATCGGAGCCAACTCACCACCAGGTAGTGGTCAGTTGACAGCTCCGCCCCTCTCTTCACCCGAGTGTCCAGGACATGCGGCCGCAGATCAGATGAGACGACAACAAAGTCGATCATCGAACTGCGACCTAGGGTGTCCTGGTGCCAAGAGCACATATGGACACCCTTATGCCTGAACATGGTGTTCGTTATGGACAATCCATGACGAGCACAGAAGTCCAATAACAGAACACCACTCTGGTTCAGATCAGGGGGGCCGTTCCTCCCAACCACACCCCTCCAGGTCTCACTGTCATTGCCCACGTGAGCGTTGAAGTCCCCCAGTAGAACAAGGGAGTCCCCAGGAGGCGCACTCTCCAATACCCCCTCCAAGGACTCCAAAAAGGGTGGGTAGTCTGAGCTGCCGTTTGGTGCATAGGCACAAACAACAGTCAGAGCCCGTCCCCCCACACGTAGGCGAAGGGAGGCTACCCTCTCGTTCACCGGGGTGAACCCCAACGTACAGGCACCAAGATGGGGGGCAACCAGTATGCCCACTCCTGCTCGGCGCCTCTCACCAGGGGCAACTCCAGAGTGGAAGAGTGTCCAACCCCTCTCAAGGAAACTGGTTCCAGAGCCAGAGCCATGTGTTGAGGTGAGTCCGACTATTTCTAGCCGGAACCTCTCAACCTCACACACTAGCTCAGGCTCCTTCCCCACCAGAGAGGTGACATTCCACGTCCCAATGGCCAGCTTCTGTAGCTGAGGGTCAGACCGCCAGGGTTCCTGCCCTCGGCCACCACCCATCCCACATTGCACCCGACCCCATTTCAGACCAAACCATGTCAAATGTCAGGTCCAAAAAAAGAAAAGATAGAGAGAAAATTAAGGCAACAAAAAAAGATAAAACAACTTCCTCAACTCCAAACTTTGTAATAATCAATGCAAAGACCAAATGATTAAAAAGAGAGAGAGAGTGGAAAATAAGTTGTGAGAGATTAACTAGGAGCATTTCCTGCAAAAATGTAGTTTTCTACTATAATAGTCATGCAATAAGAAATTGACAGTGATGCAAAGGTTTTTAAAAAATTCATTTGCTAAAACTATTATGTTTAAAAAAATTTTTTTATCCGAGTTGTTTTAAGATGTCAGTAATTTACTCAGGTCCTGGTTGGACTAGCCTTTAGCTCATCATTCTGGTTCCAGCTCTTCTATATTTACTCCAAATGGAAGTCTTTCAAGAAGGTTTATACAATAGGTAAGATAATTATTGTTCATTTTATTCATTCAT
>JBBPBX010096340.1:0-13046 GCA_038048925.1 Garcialebias charrua | reverse complement strand
CATAAAGTTAAGATGAAGTTAAGAGAAGTTAACTGTGTCTTAAAGTTTAACCGTTAAGAGTTGTGAAAGTCATGAAGAAAGTCACTTCCCAAAAGTAAGCAACCACACTCTCAAATTCGCACACGAACATTCCTGAACTGCAGCAGAGAGCAGAAGGGAGAAACATGATGCCAAAGACTTGTTCTAACTTTAAAATGTTTTTATCGGAACTTGGTTTAACCTTGATTGGTTTTTATAAGTAACTTGTTCTAATTAATACGAGCAAGAGATATATGATTTTTACCAATAATCATGGTAGATGTGTTTTAACTAATATAATCAAGTGAGATGTGTTTTACTTAATATAATCAAGTGAGATATGGTTTTAACCAATATAATCATTTAATGTGACTTTATTATGATAGAGAGTTAATCATTTTATGATAGCAATTGTAATGATGTGTTACTATGTTTCAAAGATGGTTTTGTGACAAAAGTGGTCTCTTGCAAAACACACATGTTGAAAAGTATAACTTGCAAACACTTTACTGGAAAAAGTGATGTAACTAACTGACCGGAGTTGTGTCAACCCACGGCCCTGGTGAATCATCCAGCCTCGAGCAAAAAGAGCAAATTCATTTCCTAATAAGGGATCATGTAGCTTCAAGCAGAGATTGCAAGAATAGAGCAGAACTGCAGCTCTGCCCAGAGATTGACAAAGCAAGCAAACTTAGCCAATCATAGACTAGCTATCCCCCTCCTCCTAGGGAGAAGGCGGGACTAAGATTTATATTTAACCGCCCTGCTCCTTCGGAACCGGGCTGTCCGAAGTTGTCATGATGCGGTCGAGGAGCTGTACATCAGACATCGAGTAACTGGAGCTGACCTGCTCCACTGAAGACCCAAAGCGTGGTTCAGATCGACTCCGTGCTGACAGGAGGAAGCAAGCGTCCTGGGGAGAGACTTCTTTTCTTTCATTTTTAAGCTTTGAGGAAAGACTGGATAGTTTTTACCCAGACAGCCAGGACGAAGCAAAACTTGTTTCTTCAGATCAGACCGGCGGGGAGTCAGAGGTGAGCTTCAGTCCCCAGGGACTGAAGGCGACTGCTTCAGGTTTTCCCTCTCGGTCCCCAGGGACTTTGAGGAAGAAAAGGGAATGCTTGCTAGACACCTTCCTGAACCTGGTCTTCAGCTAGATTTAAATCAAATTAAATTAAATGCGGATAGAGCGGAAGCAAATAGACAATTCAATTATCCTAGGGACTTAATTGCTCGAGGTTGCTTGGTAATCCGGAGGGCTCTGAGGAGATACTTCCACTGGGTAAGGTTTTAAGTAAAACTCTAATCCCTGATCCTTAAGATCAGGAGAGACGTGTGTTTGCAGAAGACCACTCTAACTCTGATTCCTAAAATCAGATGAGATGGAAATGAGTGAGTGTACTCTAAACTCTAGCTCATAAAGCTGGATGAGGAAGTTTCTTATGATTAAGCGCTCTAATTCTGGTCCATAAGACTGGATGGGTATTGGAAGTGTTAACTGTGTGACATCAATGAGACGACCCTCCGAGCCTCTCCAGCCTGGACTCCAGGAAAGAACCTCCTCAAGGACTCTATGCAGATCGAGCGACTTAACATCAAGTCTGAGGATTGTTTGGTGAACTAATACTTTTACTTTACTTATAATCATAATAATTAATTGTACTGTTATGCTGTACGCTGATCCTTCCCTGCAAAATAATTGATTAAAATAAACAAAACGTAAAATTCTTGACTTTTATTCATCAACTACTTGTCCATGGAAATGTAAGTTTGGTTCACAAAGATAACATCAAATATTAGGAGGTTTTTAAAGGTTAAGCATTAGCACCTAATGTTATATTAAAACAACACCCCAGGGTCCAACCTTCTGGATCCTAAAACTTTCTGGGTCAGTAACAATAGCCAGCTTGAACAGAGGGGAAGCTTCCGTTAACACGAGTTGCCTTGTGCTAACCTCTCCGGTCCCCAGCAGCTAAGGTGGAGAGAGGCACCGGGTGAAAAAAGGGGGTGTGGCTCGCGGATGCTAGGAAGTGAATTTGCCCAGATGAATTCCCCTATTACCAGCCTTTAGTCGGAACAGTCCCACATAGTTACAGGTAATACCCAAACTCCGGGAACAGTTCAATAGACCTTGTTAGCAGGTAGGCTGCAGTGAGGGCTTGTCACGCACCTTGTGATTACCTCGCTGATTATCAGAAAAGCGAACACTGTGCATCCTGGGAAAAGCTGCTGCACCCATGACCCGACATCAGGAAGGATGGATGGGTTCATGTTGATGTTTGTGCATCCTGGCAAAAGCTGCTGCACTACCCATGACACAACATCAGGAACGATGGAAGGATGGATGGGTTCATGTTGACGTTTGTGCATCCTGGAAAAGTTGTTGCACTACCCATGACACGACATCAGGAAGGATGGATGGATGGATGGGTTCATGTTGACGTTTGTGCATCCTGGCAAAAGCTGCTGCACTACCCATGACACGACATCAGGAAGGATGGATGGATGGATGGGTTCATGTTGACGTTTGTGCATCCTGGCAAAAGCTGCTGCACTACCCATGACACGACATCAGGAAGGATGGATGGATGGATGGATGGATGGCTGTTCAAATCTAATAATCTTTTTCTTATGATTCTTTAAAGGTCAAATGCAAATGGAAAATATTCTTAACTTCCAGTATGTTTTTAAACAAACACTATACTGTACACACTTAACATTGTAAAATATGTTTAGGAAATTATTGTTCAATGACACCACTTAAGAAATAAAATGTTTATTATGAAAACTAAGAAGTGAAAAAAGCACAAAAATAAATACTGCATCCACCTAAATGATTTTTTTCCCGTTGTCTCATGGGCTTCCTCCAGAAGACACAAGTTGATAAATTCTGGTGTTGACTTCTTCCTCTTAACTGTAAAAAAAGAAAAACATGGTTACCGGTAATTCAGTCTAGAAACGGTTTTATATGTAGATATATTTTATAAGATATATATAAGATATATATACATATATCAAATATCTCAGAAACCACAAAGCAGATATTTTTCAAACTAACAAAGTGTAATCACAAGGTGTTCATGTACACACTGTAAGCTGTTGGAGTTATTTGAATTAAAATTCGATTTTTTTATAGACATAAGTGTGTCGACCTAGCTTATATTTTTTGTACTAGTACATATCTTATATCTCAGAAACCACAAAGCAGATATTTTTAAAAATAACACAGTGTAATCACAAGGTGTTCATGTACACACTGTAAGCTGTTGGAGTTATTTGAATTAAAATTTGATTTTTTAATAATTTATTTTCGTAGCACATGTGACAGGTTTGGAAGTACTGTAGTCAAAACAAATCAATTTAAATCCAGCAGATTTGACCACAACGTGACATTATTAAGGAATTGTTCACCTGAGGAACACTCGTGGTATAAAGCCAGCTATGAAATATATTTTTAAGCTTTTATTTAGCTACATTTAAAAGAAAGAACGCCGATCGACCCCACCCGTGCGTGCATGTGACGTGCACGTGTCGACCTACTTTGTTAAATCCAGCTGATTTGACCACAACGTGAAATTATTAAGGAACTGTTCAGCTCAAGCACCCTCTTGATATAACGTCAGCTATGAAATATATTTTTTAAAGCGTTTATTTAGCTACATTATATAGAAATAAATCCGGCGCACGCGGCGCATCTGTGAGGTGGAAATGCTGTCCAACGCGCATTTGGCACGCAAATATGACGTCACAACCAACTCGCGCCACCAAGTGGAAAAGGGGCATATGTTTCTCGGCTGGCTTGGGAATGCATTGGGATTCCCCTGGAGGAGCTGGCCCAAGTGGCTGGGAAGAGGGAAGTCTGGGCCTCCTTACTTAGGCTGCTGACCCCAGATAAGCAGAAGAAAATGGATGGATGGATACTCCTTCCTTCAGAGTTTGCCACAGAAAACTAACTCGCACAAAGACTTAATTATTTTTATGCCGGATGCCCTTCCTGACATAAGCACAGACCACTGAGCTACTACAGCCCTCTGTGTGGAGAAGAGAGCTTCTATCTAGGGTGCCCAGGGAAGCAGATGGTGGGGGTTAAGGTCCTTGCTCAAGGGACTAAAGTGGGGCAAAATGAGGGTGGAGGCATATGTGGGTGCTTCACCATTACCACCCACTTTTTTTGTTGTTGATGGTGTTGGTCCTGGGAGTTGAACCATCAACCTTCTGATCACAGGTCCGCCTTCTCTAACCTTTGCACCACCACTCCCACTTTAATCAATGAATAGACATACCTGACCTTAAACAACAAAAAATATATACATTTCATTTTATATAGTCATTTTTATGTACATTCACCAATTAGTGCAAATAAAATAAAATAATAATAATAATGTCATTTTAAAGCTACAGTTCATTTTACCAGAGAGTTACATTTTAGGGATGCACAATATTGGATTTTTGGCTGATATCCAATATGCCGATATGTTAAAACATATTTGGTCGATAACTGATACTATTTTTTTTAAATATACATTCCTTTGTCAAATATACATTCCTTTGTCAGATCATAGCCCTCTTATTTAGGCTTATTTGGTACAAAAAATTGTTTAACAGCTGTAAGAGCTGGTGACATATATTCAGTAACAGCCATATGATATGCATAGCACTTTGACTATGCAAAGTAGTCTAAAGAAACATGAGTCCTCTCCACTGTCTTGTTGTTAGTCATTGTAGCAACGCTGCATTCACATGCAGGTGTTCCCCTTTGTCATCACTTCCTGTTGGTGTGCATGAAAATCTTAGATGCATTTTTTTGCCATACATTTTAGATTATGTTTCCAAAGATGCATTTATATTATCATCAAGAACAACAACAACAAAAAGAGCCACAGTCATTTTAAGAGAGAAAGTACTAGGCATAACCTGTGTTCCACTATTTGTTAATACTGACCTAATAATTTAATTGATTTCAACAAGTTATTTTAATTTATTATTGTTTTTACACTGCTGGATTTTTCACCGGTCAGGTTAGTAATCTGCTTGGAGAGAAGGACACCAAAAGGCAAATCACATGTTAGCTGATTGCAGGTCCACCTTGATTATCGCAACAGTTATGTCCTCCCTATTGTTGGTTCCAAAGCTAAAAGGCTTACCTTTTTTTAATTTGGTAATTCAAAGAGAATAAAAGATTAATTGAATTCAAGATTTGTGCAGACTTGTCATATAAAACAAATCTGTACCAGCATGGCCATGTTGGTGTGGATGTAAAGGTGTTTTCTTTCATACGTGCTGATGACATTGAATGAGCTGTGCTGAGAAATGACTCTTCCTTGGCCTGGTGTGCACTGTGTTGTTGTCTTGCCAGCTGTCATTACTTTTGTTGACTATAGTGCTTACAGTCTGTCGGCTTTTACCGGATGTGACAGCTCATGTCCCATTTTGCTCCCAATTCTGTGCCAATATGTTTCATTTGCAATTAGTATGATGGCAAAGGAAAGTGATTTAAAGACTGTCCATGGCAATATCTCTCCTTTTGATGGTGAACTGCAGTCTATCAGCCGCAACCACAAACAGCAGAGAAGGATCTATCCCGATGCTTCAGTCTTCTGTACTGAACCGATCCCTGCTTGTGCATACGTGCAAACTCTTTTCTGTAACTTTGTTCTTTGCATTAAAATATAGCTGCCATTTTGAATGGAGTTATATCTGTGCAGTGTAGTTGAGCATGCAGTGAGGCTAGTGTGTGCGTGCATTTTGATCCAAGCAAACATTCTGTCATATTGTACATGCACTTAACTCACACACGCTTGCTCAACATCTTTATGTGCACAAATCCTCTCATGTCGTCTGCTCGCTCAAGTTGGCACAAGTATGGCACTACTTATTCAAATCACACATCTATCATTTAATTACTACTTTAGTAGGGATGTCCTGAGCCAATCACGAGTATTGGATTGGGGTTTTGATTAAGGCAATTTTCATTGATCAGTAACTGTCCATTTCTGCTCCAGATGTCAGTTGTTGACTTATTGTTTACAGTAATATGGCTGCCAGATGGCAGCTGTAATACAGCAGCTGTTGTGAACATATCTGTGATGTGAAAGTATTGTTAAAAATAAAATAAAAAATGTCAAAAAATGTAAAATTTCCATCTGAGAATCAGGTGTGTAATCTGAAGCATGACTTATTTATTTTTGTTCAATAATTGATGATGTCAGGGGGTGGGTTCCATGGCAAACATCCCTGATTAAACAGCCGTTTAAACTGTAATATTTATTTTCAAAATTGAAGCCCAATAATCATTCAAAAGCAATTTTAAGCACGCCAAACAAAGTTATCAGAAATTGTTTGGTTTAGCAACCTCAAAAATCTCAGCATCTCAAAGCGGGCATATTAAAAACTATGACGGCAAAGCATGAACTCCTGCTCACCTTCCTGCTTGTCGATAAAAACCCTATTCATTGGCAGCGGGTGTAGATAGGACACACACACACACACGCATACACACACACACACTTACTCTGACTCCCATGTATAGCTCCTGTGGATCCGCTGGAATTGGTAATGACACAATCCATCTCTAACCCATTTCCAATTCAGCTCTGGGAAATGAGATAGGATGGTAATGGAATCTCATTGATCTGAGTTTGCTCTCATGTTTATGGTTTATAACTGCGAAAGCCATTTCTAATGTTCTTCCTCATGTCAGCTTTTTTTGCATACTGTCATTTGTGCCCGTTTCTGTTTAACGTTAGAAGTACATGCAAACTACATGTTTAAAATGCTTAACACTCAACTGGTAGCTAAACTCCATGATAGTGAATTTATCCATCCATCCATCCATCCATTTTCTTCCGCTTATCCGGGGTCGGGTCGCGGGGGTAGCAGCCTAAGTAGGGAGGCCCAGACTTCCCTCTCCCCAGCCACTTGGAGCAGCTCCTCTGGGGGAATCCCAAGGCGTTCCCAGGCCAGCCGAGAAACATAGTCCCTCCAGCGTATCCTGGGTCTTCCTCTGGGTCTCCTCCCGGTGGGACATGCCCGGAACACCTCACCAGGGAGGCGTCCAGGAGGCATCCTAACCAGATGCCCGAGCCACCTCAACTGGCTCCTCTCGATGTGGAGAAGCAGCGGCTCTACTCCGAGTCCCTCCCGGATGACTGAGCTTCTCACCCTATCTCTAAGGGAGAGTCCAGCCACCCTGCGGAGAAAACTCATTTCAGCCGCTTGTATCCGAGATCTTGTTCTTTCGGTCATAACCCAAAGCTCATGACCATAGATGAGGGTGGGAACGTAGATCGATCGGTAAATTGAGAGCTTTGCCTTTTGACTCAGCTCTCTCTTCACCACGACAGACCGGTACAGCGCCCGCTTCACTGCGGACGCTGCACCTATCCGCCTATCGATCTCACGCTCCAGTTTTCCCTCATTCGTGAACAAGATCCCGAGATACTTAAACTCCTCCACTTGGGGCAGGACCTCCTCCCCGACCCGGAGAGGGCACGCTACCCTTTTCCGGCTCAAGACCATGGCCTCGGATTTGGAGGAACTGATCCTCATCCCGGCCGCATCGCATTCAGCTGCAAACCGCTCCAGTGAAAGCTGTAGATCACGAGCTGATGAAGCCAATAGGACCACATCATCTGCAAAAAACAGAGAAGCGATTCTAAGGCCACCAAAACGGATCCTCTCAACACCTTGGCTGCGCCTAGAAATTCTGTCCATAAAAGTTATAAACAGAATCGGTGACAAAGGGCAACCTTGGCGGAGTCCAACTCTCACCGGAAACGAGCCTGACTTACTGCCGGCAATGCGGACCAAGCTCTGACACCGGTCGTACAGGGACCTAACAGCCCATATCAATGGGCCTGGTACCCCATACTCCCGGAGTACCCGCCACAGAACCCCCCGAGGGACGCGGTCGAATGCCTTTTCCAAGTCTACAAAGCACATGTAAACTGGTTGGGCAAACTCCCACGCACCCTCCAGGACCCTGTTGAGGGTGTAGAGCTGGTCTAGTGTTCCACGACCAGGACGAAAACCACACTGCTCCTCCTGAATCCGAGGTTCGACTATCCGACGGACCCTCCTCTCCAGAACCCCTGAATAGACCTTACCAGGGAGGCTTAAGAGTGTGATCCCTCTATAGTTGGAACACACCCTACGGTCCCCCTTTTTGAATAGGGGAACCACCACCCCAGTCTGCCAATCCAAGGGAACTGCCCCCGATGTCCACGCGATATTGCAGAGTCGCGTAAGCCAACACAACCCCACAACATCCAGAGCCCTAAGGAACTCAGGACGAATCTCATCCACCCCCGGAGCCTTGCCACCGCGGAGCTTTTTAACCCTCCAATACCCCCTCCAAGGACTCCAAAAAGGGTGGGTAATCTGCGCTGCCGTTCGGCGCATAGGCACAAACAACAGTCAGAGCCCGTCCCCCCACACGTAGGCGAAGGGAGGCTACCCTCTCGTTCACCGGGGTGAACCCCAACGTACAGGCACCGAGATGGGGGGCAACAAGTATGCCCACTCCTGCTCGGCGCCTCTCACCAGGGGCAACTCCAGAGTGGAAGAGTGTCCAACCCCTCTCAAGGAAACTGGTTCCAGAGCCAGAGCCATGCGTTGAGGTGAGTCCGACTATTTCTAGCCGGAACCTCTCAACCTCACACACTAGCTCAGGCTCCTTCCCCACCAGAGAGGTGACATTCCATGTCCCAATGGCCAGCTTCTGTAGCCGAGGATCAGACCGCCAGGGTCCCCGCCCTCGGCCACCACCCATTCCACAATGCACCCGACCCCTTTGGCCCCTCCCACAGGTGGTGAGCCTATGGGAAGGGGGACCCACGTCTCCTCTTCGGGCTGTGCCCGGCCGAGCTCCATGGGTGAAAGCCCGGCCACCAGGCGCTCGCCAACGTGCCCCTCCTCCGGGCCTGGCTCCAGAGTGGGGCCCCGGTGACCCGCGTCCGGGCGAGGGAACATTGTTTCCATTTATAATACTCATCATAAGGGGTCTTGTGGGCTGCGCTTTGTCTCGTCCCTCACCTAGTGAATTTATCCTCCCATAAATGCCTTTTTTTGAAGGGACGTTCAATCAAAAAATATTTTTACCTCAAATAATTAGCATATTGTAGATAACAAACATTTATTCACATTTGATAAGACTTTGTATTGTCTATTACCTGACTGCAGGTTCAACCACATCCTGGAGTTGATGAAAGTGTTTGGATATCCAACCATCCATCTGTCCATTATCTTTACCCACTTCTTCCTTTTTGGGTCGCAGGGGTCACTGGTGCCCATGTCCAGCCATCACTGAGCAAGAGGCGGGGTACACCCTGGACAGGGACACATAGAGACAAACGAGACAAACAACCATTCACTCTCTCACTCGCACCTAGAGATAATTTAGAGTCACCAATCAGCCTAACATGCATATTTATGGAATGCGGGCAGAAACTGGAGTACCCAGAGAAAACCCACATATGCACAGAGAGAACATGCAAACTCCACCCAGAAAGGTCCCCGGATCGGGATTTGAACCAGGGTAACCTGCTTGCTGAGCAGCAATGCAATGCACCACCGTACTGCCCTCGTGTTGGGATATGAATGGGCTCCAAAATTTAAATTGGTAAACTAAGCAATTTACAGAAACTGTCAAATAACAGGATTGTAGGTATTTTTAGCACTGATTATCAAAGGGATAGTTACATACCATACCATACCATTTTATTTATAGAGCACTTAAAACAGCGACAAGGCAAACCAAAGTGCTGTACAAACAAACAAACTAGGCAACACATAGTTCTGCTTTTTTTTTTTTTTAAGTTGAATTCTGGGAAACGTGCATCCGTCCCATCAACTACCACTTATCTTTAGTCAGGTCGATGATGTACCAGGCCCAGGAGAGGAAGCCATACTTCCCTCTCCCCAGCATCACATCCCAGCTCCTCCTGGGGGACCACAAAGTGCTCCCAGGCTAGAGAAGATACAGAAACCCTCCAGCTTGTTCTGGGTCTATCCCAGGGCCTTTTCCCAGTGGGACATGCCCAAAACAACATGGCATCCCAGTCAGATTCCCAAACAACCTCAACTGACTGCTTTTGATGTGAATGAGCTCTACTCCAAGCTCCCACTGGATGATGGAGCTCTTCACCCTGTTTCTAAGGCTGAGCTTGGCCGTCTTACAAAGGAAGCTCATTTTGTCTGCTTGGATCCAGGATTTCATTTTTTCAATCACAATTCAAGCCTCATGACCATAGGTGAGGTTTGAAGGTAGACAGGCCGGTAAAGAGCTTTCTTCACTATGACAAACCTAAGCAACACCATCTGCAATTGCTGATTACTGATGATTCCCCAGTCCGACGATCTATTTCCTGCTCCATCCTACCATCGCTTGTGAAAAGGAAGCCCAGGTTGCCTCAGGTGGAGAAGACATAGTTGGACAGTACAATCCTCCATCCATCCATCCATCCATTTTCGTCCGCTTATCCGGGGTCGGGTCGCGGGGGTAGTAGCCTAAGTAGGGAGGCCCAGACTTCCCTCTCCCCAGCCACTTGGAGCAGCTCCTCTGGGGGAATCCCAAGGCGTTCCCAGGCCAGCCGAGAAACATAGTCCCTCCAGCGTGTCCTGGGTCTTCCTCTGGGTCTCCTCCCGGTGGGACATGCCCGGAACACCTCACCAGGGAGGCGTCCAGGAGGCATCCTAACCAGATGCCCGAGCCACCTCAACTGGCTCCTTTCGATGTGGAGAAGCAGCGGCTCTACTCCGAGTCCCTCCCGGATGACTGAGCTTCTCACCCTATCTCTAAGGGAGAGTCCAGACACCCTGCGGAGAAAACTCATTTCAGCCGCTTGTATCCGAGATCTCGTTCTTTCGGTCATAACCCAGAGCTCATAACCCGAGGGAGGCGGGGGACATTGAGCCCGAGTGGGCCATGTTCCGCGCCTCTATTGTCGAGGCAGCTTATCAGAGTTGTGGCCGCAAGGTTGTTGGTGCCTGTCGTGGTGGCAACCCTAGAACCCGGTGGTGGACACCGGCGGTGAGGGATGCTGTCAGGCTGAAAAAGGAGTCCTATTGGGCCTTTTTGGCCTGTGGGACCCCGGAAGCAGCAGATAGATACCGGCAGTCCAAGCGGCATGCGGCTCGGGTGGTTGCTGAGGCAAAAACTCGGGCGTGGGAGGAGTTCGGAGAGGCCATGGAGAATGACTTCCGTACGGCTTCGAGGCGATTCTGGTCCACCATCCGACGTCTCAGGGGGGGAAAGCGGTACGCGACCAACACCATTTATGGTGGGGATGGCGTGCTGTTGACCTCAACTCGGGATGTTGTGAGTCGGTGGGCGGAGTACTTCGAAGACCTCCTCAATCCTACTGGCACGTCTTCCACTGAGGAAGTGGAGCCTGGGGACTTTGGGTCGGGCTCTCCAATCTCTGGTGCTGAGGTCGCCGAGGTGGTTAAAAAGCTCCGCGGTGGCAAGGCTCCTGGGGTGGATGAGATTCGTCCTGAGTTCCTTAGGGCTCTGGATGTTGTGGGGTTGTGTTGGCTTACGCGACTCTGCAATATCGCGTGGACATCGGGGGCAGTTCCCTTGGATTGGCAGACTGGGGTGGTGGTTCCCCTATTCAAAAAGGGGGACCGTAGGGTGTGTTCCAACTATAGAGGGATCACACTCTTAAGCCTCCCTGGTAAGGTCTATTCAGGGGTTCTGGAGAGGAGGGTCCGTCGGATAGTCGAACCTCGGATTCAGGAGGAGCAGTGTGGTTTTCGTCCTGGTCGTGGAACACTAGACCAGCTCTACACCCTCAACAGGGTCCTGGAGGGTGCGTGGGAGTTTGCCCAACCAGTTTACATGTGCTTTGTGGACTTGGAAAAGGCATTCGACCGCGTCCCTCGGGGGCTTCTGTGGGGGGTACTCCGGGAGTATGGGGTACCGGGCCCTTTGATACGGGCTGTTGGGTCCCTGTACGACCGGTGTCAGAGCTTGGTCCGCATCGCTGGCAGTAAGTCAGGCTCGTTCCCTGTGAGAGTTGGACTCCGCCAAGGTTGCCCTTTGTCACCGATTCTGTTCATAACTTTTATGGACAGAATTTCTAGGCGCAGCCAAGGTGTTGAGAGGATCCGTTTTGGTGGCCTTAGAATCGCTTCTCTGTTTTTTGCAGATGATGTGGTCCTATTGGCTTCATCAGTTCGTGATCTACAGCTTTCGCTGGAGCGGTTTGCAGCTGAATGTGATGCAGCCGGGATGAGGATCAGTTCCTCCAAATCCGAGGCCATGGTCTTGAGCCGGAAAAGGGTAGCATGCCCTCTCCGGGTCGGGGAGGAGGTCCTGCCCCAAGTGGAGGAGTTTAAGTATCTCGGGATCTTGTTCACGAATGAGGGAAAACTGGAGCGTGAGATCGATAGGCGGATAGGTGCAGCGTCCGCAGTGAAGCGGGCGCTGTACCGGTCTGTCGTGGTGAAGAGAGAGCTGAGTCAAAAGGCAAAGCTCTCAATTTACCGATCGATCTACGTTCCCACCCTCATCTATGGTCATGAGCTCTGGACAGTACAATCCTGAAATACATAACATTTGTGTATTGGTGTTTGTGTGTTTTCATTTTGTATTCATTTTGTATTTTGGCAGACCCAATAAGATAAATCTTTTGTTAATGAAAAAGACAGAACAAAGTCAAACTAAGAGCTTAAACCCATAGCTGACTAGGACAATTACAATTTGATTGAGTCCCAACAGCACCTGCTCCCCCACTCTGGCCCACAGGCCACCAGTTGATGATTACTACTCTAAACCATCCCAACCATTGTCTTCACAGAAATTTGCCCTGGCATCCTTACCAAAGTCTGTTACCTTATCTACCTCACCCTCTACTTGCTGTAGTCAAAGTGGCGGCCCACAGTTCAGTCACTAATTCCAGTCATGCTTTTACATCATCACGACTTCTCATTTGTTGTGAATATGATCGAGCTGACTTTGCAAGACGCAGCAATATGGCTTTCTATTACATCACAAAGTATCTAGTGAAGTGTGAAATTAACCGACG
>JBBPBX010096339.1:0-13046 GCA_038048925.1 Garcialebias charrua | reverse complement strand
CATCATCCAATCTTTCTTCCCCAACATCAAAGGAGTCCGACAGGCCTTGTGCCTCCTCTGCCCCATCAACAGCAATTTCATCCTGGGCCGTTGCCACAGGTAGAAAACTGACGTCCAGTAACAGGTTCCTGTGCACAATCTTTTTGTTGCCTTGCTTGTCCTCCAACTTGTATGTGTGAGTTTGAAGATTCCTGTCAACAACTGTATAAACTGTAGCACTCCACTTGTCAGATAACTTTTTCTTCCCTCTTTCACCCTTGTTTGCCAGCAAGACTCTGTCTCCACAGTTCAAATGGGTACCTTTCACTTTTCGGTTGTATCCTTCTGCCTGTTTATCTTGTTCTTCCACAGCATGTGCTTGAGCTATCCTAGCTGCCTCATACAGATGTGACATGAGTGTTTTGGCGTAGTTCTTGTAATCAGTAGTCACCGGATCACACAACACCTGTTTGAAGATCACATCCACAGGGAGCCTCGGAATCCGACCAAACATGAGTTGGAATGGAGCAAATCCTGTAGTCTCGTGGACTGTTGCATTATATGCAAAAGTCAATGTTTGTATTTGTTCAGGCCATTTGTTCTTCTCTCTGAGGGGCAATGATCGGAGCATGCTGCCAAGCGTGCGGTTGAACCTTTCGGTGCCCCCGTTTCCCATGGGATGGTACACAGTGGTGTGAGACTTTGACACTCCCGCCAGTCGAAGCAGTTCAGCAATGAGTTCACTTTCAAAGTTTGCTCCCTGATCTGAATGGATCCGTTCAGGAAATCCATACACACAAAATACGTGGTCCCACAACTTTTTAGCAACCTGCTTTGCTGTTTGATTGGCGCATGGAAATGCATGGGCTAACTTTGTGAAATGGTCAGTCAGGACAAGCACGTCCACTGAGTTTTGCTTTTTATCTTCCGCACTCCAAAAGTCTAAACACACCAACTCCATTGGAGCAACAGTTCTTATACTTTTAAGAGGGGCTCGCGCACAAGGTTCTGGTGTTTTAGCAAGAATGCACCTCTGACAACACTTGACGTACTCCTTCACATCAGTATCCATCTTCGGCCAGAAAAATCTCTGTCTTGCTAGATGGAGTGTCCGTGCCTGCCCCTGATGTCCAGCCATGTCATGAATACCTTGCAAGGCTCTTTCCTTGAGACTGTCAGGAAGAACAAACTGATGTCTTTTCTGTTTACTGAGGGGATCTCGAGTGACTCTATAAAGGATCCCATTTGTAATCTTGAGCCTCTCCCACTGCTTAATGATCACCATAGCTCCAACGCTGAGCCCTGCTCTTTCACGTCTGGATGGACGCCTCTCTCGGGTAATGAATGGCAAGATTTTGGAAACATCAGGGTCAAGCTTTTGGGCATGTTGTAATTCATCCAAAGTGAACACAGGGAGTGAATCTTGCCCTGGTATGCCCAGACTTTGGACAGACTGGATTAGTGCCACTGCACGAGTCTCAGCGACCAAATCCCATTGGTCGTGCATCTCCAGGAGAGCCTTGACTGCCACTGTGTCACACTGGGAAGGTTGCAAACTACAATAGAGTTCTGAACCACAAGGTAGTTTCTTCACTTTTTGGTTCTGGACCTTTAGATGAAAAGCATCCTGGACCCCATCTTGGCTAATGCCATCAGCTTCGATAAGGAGACGAGAGTAGCCCTCAGTGATGATCCTATGACTGACAGTTGTTGCAAATGGATCCCTACTGAGTGCGTCCGCCACTGTGTTCTTGGACCCAGGTATGTGTTTAAGATCAAAAGAGAAGGGTGCCAGCTTTGCAACCCAACGTTGCTCACAAGCATCAAGTTTTGGCTTTGTCATGATGTAGGTGAGTGGATTGTTATCAGTCCACACTGTGAATGTTTGACCTCTTAACCAATGACTGAACTTCTCACATATACTCCATTTCAAAGCCAAAAATTCAAGTCTGTGAGCGGGGTATTTCTTTTGAGAGTTGCTCAGCGTCTTGCTGGCAAATGCGATGGGGCGAGCTTTCTCTTCTCCAGCTGGTACTTGAGACAAGACAGCTCCAAGTCCGTCCAGTGAAGCACCAATAGACAAAATCAGAGGCTGTGAGAAATCTGGGTGTGCAAGAACAACACAATTCAACAGCTTTTCTTTAAGACTTAAAAAGGCTGTGGTGTGGTTTATGCAGTCCAGTGCAGCGAAGTCTGCTCAGACCGTTACATCGGAGAAACGAAGCAACCTATCCACAAAAGAATGTCTCAACATAGGAGAGCAACCTCCTCTGGACAAAACTCAGCTGTTCACCTCCACCTCACGGACAAGGGTCACTCATTTGAGGACCAGAATGTTCAAATTTTGGACCGAGAGCACAGATGGTTTGAGAGAGGTGTGAAGGAAGCTGTGTATGTTAAGAGAGAAAAACCTTCTCTTAACAGAGGAGGAGGTCTGAGATTTCAACTTTCTAAGACTTATAACTCAGTTTTGGATTTGATTCCGAAACGTTTTACACTGGATGGGAGCAGGGATGTCTTGTCTGTAAATTAGACTAACAAAGTTTCTCTGAGTAGCCTCTGTTGTTGTTTGGGAGGTGTTTTTTGTCAATTTACATACAGTTTTGTGTCTTCTACCAGAGACCTCAAGGGAACCTCCTACTGTTAAGGTGTGATCTTTCAATTTACATGTATGTGTTACAAACCCCCAGGTGTGATGTGTTGTTTTGTCAATTTAAATAGAATGGGCATGTTAGGTATTTTGTGGTGTTATTTCAGTTTCCAATTTCATATGTTGGTGCGTGGCTTGTATAAAACTTCTCGTTCTCACAGCTTCCATTCATTCAGAATTGAAAAAGACTTCTGGACAGAAGTCGAAACGTTTTCTGCAACAAATAAAGTCCAGTTGATCCTGTATTGAACGCCTTTTTTGATTTTATCATGTCCTGGACGACTGAGAATCTTCACCAGCATTTTTCTGGACAAGACATCCCCCTCTCCACCTCTGTTACTAATCTTGGAATAAAAATGGACTCTCATCTTACATTTGAAAATCACATTAAGCTTCTGTTTAAAACTTGCTTCTTCCATCTTCGAAACATCTCCAGACTTCGCCCATCCCTAACTTTTTCCGATGCTGAGAAACTCGTCCATGCTTTTGTCTCCTCCAGGCTCGACTACTGCAACTCCCTGTTTATTGGAATCCCTGGCAAAAACCTTCAGAAACTTCAATATATTCAAAACAGTGCAGCAAGGATCTTGTTGAGAGTTCGTAAATTTGAACATATTACGCCCATTCTCCATAACCTTCATTGGCTTCCTGTCACCTACAGAATTCAGTACAAAACTGCTCTCATTACACATCAATGCTTACATGGAGCTTCACCAGATTATCTGAAGGATATTCTTATTCCATACTCATCCACCCGGTCGCTGCGGTCACAGAACAGTAATCTCCTTCACATTCCGAGAACCAAATTAAGGACCATGGGAGACCGGGCTTTCAGTGTGGCTGCCCCCCGCCTGTGGAACTCTCTTCCTGACTGTCTGAGAGCCCCACAGTCTGTGGTTGACTTTAAGAGCGGCTTGAAGACCTTTCTTTTCAACCGAGCATACTCTACCTCCTCATGATTCTACTTTTGATCTTAGTTGATACTGTTATTGATTTTACTTGTTTTATTGACATTTAATTCTGTAGCACTTTGTAGCACTTTGAGATTTTCATTAATGAAAAGTGCGTTATAAATTGAATTATTATTATTATTATTATGTATTCAGCAAAACTAAATATATGGGTTTGATAAAAAGGGACTCTTATTTCAGCTTTACTGATTTTTTGGAAGCAGCTCAAACCCAGAGAACATGTTTTGGAGATAAATATGAAAGCTAGTCCAACATCTGCCGCTTTACTTTTCAGAAAAAAAAAAAAAAAAGCAGTTTATCTATAATGCTGACGGAAACTACGTCCACATTTCTCACATTTGCAGAAGTGGATTCTAGTTAGAGGAGGTGAGAACATTTAATATCTGGTGTTGCAAAGTTCAAGAAGGCAACAAAAATACAGGTGCTGGCCATAAAATTAGAATTTCATGAAAAAGTTTATTTCAGTAACTCCATTCAAAATGTGAAATTTTATATTATATTCATTCATTACACACATGCTTATATATTTCAAATGTTTATTTTATTGTTGATGTTTATAACTGACAACCAATGAAAACCTCAAATTCAGTATCTCAGAGAATTTGAATATTGTGAAAAGGTTCAATATTGAAGACACCTGGTGCCACATTCTAATCAGTTAATTAACTCAAAACACCTGCAAAGGGCTTTAAATGGTCTCTGTCTAGTCCTGTAGGCTACACAATCATGGAGAAGACTGCTGACTTGACAGTTGTCCAAAAAACGACCATTGACACCTTGCACAAGGAGGGCAAGACACAAAAGGTCATTGCTAAAGAGACTGGCTGTTCACAGAGCTCTGTGTCAATCACATTAATAGAGAGGCGAAGGGAAAGAAACAATGTGGTAGGAAAAAAGTGTACAAGCAATAGGGATAACCACACCCTGGAGAGAACGGTGAACAAAACCCATTCCAAAATGTGGGGGAGATTCACAAAGAGTGGACTGCAGCTGGAGTCAGTGCTTCAAGAACCACCATGCACAGATGTATGCAAGACATGGGTTTCAGCTGTCACATTCATTGTGAGGAAGCTGAAACACCACATGCTTCAGGGTCAGCTGAAGACACCTTGTTACAAGTTCTGGAAGTTATAGTTCATTTAAAGGCAAAATATGGGAGCCAAGATGGTGTAGAGGCAGGGCAGCCAGCTTGGGGCCCAAAAGTCCCAGGTTCGATCCCCACTGCATACCCTGTGGTGCCCCTGGGCAGCACACCCCATCCCCAAAATGGCCCTCAACAGCTGCCCACTGCACCACCTGGTGGTGGATAGGTTAAATGCAGAGACTAATTTCACCATTTTATGGAAACATACAGTGATGACATTGTGTGACATTATTATAACATATATTTTTGTTGTGTGTTATATATTTATGCTCAACAGATCTTAAACTTCATTTATTTAGTTATTTTGGGAAACTGCACCTGCACTTTCGTTTTTGTGGTGGACTTTGTTGATCTATACTTTGTGAAGACTTTTTCAATCTAAATAACAGAAGGATCATTACTAAGGAGCAAAAGCCAGTGTATCTCTTGTGCCGGTCCCAAGCCCGGGTAAATGGTGAGGGTTGTGTCAGGAAGGGCATCCGATGTAAAACACTTGCCAAAACCATAATGCAAGTTCATCAAAGTGAAACCATACCGGATCGGTCGAGGCCCGGGTTAACAACGTCCGCCACCGGTGCTGTTGACAAACAGGGTGCCGGCGGAAATTGTACTACTGTTAGTCGAAGACGCCGAGGAGGAAAACGTGTCAGGAGACAGAGGGAGAGGAGGAAAGTGAAGAATGTAGGACTGAGGGTTGCAACTCTAAATGTGGGGACAATGACAGGCAAAGGTAGAGAGCTGGCTGACATGATGCAGAGAAGAAAGGTAGATGTTTTATGTGTCCAAGAGACCAAGTGGAAGGGCAGCAAGGCTCGCAGTATTGGAGCAGGGTTCAAACTGTTTTACCATGGTGTGGATAGAAAGAGAAATGGAGTAGGGGTGGTCCTGAAGGAGGAGTTGGCAAAGAATGTAGTAGAGGTGAAGAGAGTGTCAGATAGGGTGATGTGTCTGAAGGTAGAAGTAGAAGGTCTGATGCTAAACATAGTCAGTGGTTATGCTCCACAGGTTGGATGTGATGGGGAGGAGAAAGATAAATTTTGGAAAGATTTGGATGAAGTGATAGAGAGTATTCCCAGGGAGGAAAGAGTGGTGATTGGAGCAGACCTGAATGGACATGTTGGTGAAGGAAACAGAGGGGATGAGGAAGTGATGGGTAGGTTTGGTGTCAAGGAAAGAAACCAGGAAGGACAGATGGTGGTGGATTTTGCCAAGAGAATGGAAATGGCTATAGTCAATACCTATTTCCAAAAGAGGGAGGAACATAGAGTGACCTATAAGAGTGGAGGAAGGAGTACACAGGTCGACTACATTCTGTGTAGAAGAGGAAACCTGAGGGAGATTGGAGACTGTAAGGTTGTGGCAGGGGAGAGCGTGGCCAGACAGCATCGGATGGTTGTGTGTAGAATGACTGTTGTTGTGAAGAAGAGAAAAAGAGTAAAATCAGAGAAGAAGACCAAATGGTGGAAGCTAAAGAAGGAAGAATGTTGTGAGAAATTCAGAGAGGAGCTGTTAAAGGCTCTGGGTGGTAAGAAAGAGCTTCCAAGTGACTGGGCTACTACAGCAACAGTAATTAGAGAGACAGGTAGGAAGGTACTTGGTGTGTCATCTGGACAGAGAATGGATGATAAGGAAACCTGGTGGTGGAATAGTGAAGTGCAGGACGCCATTCAAAGAAAGAGATTAGCCAAGAAGAAATATGACAGTGAGAGGACTGAAGAGAGGAGACAGGAATATAAGGAGATGGGACGTAGAGCAAAGAGGGAGGTAGCTAAAGCAAAGCAGAGGGCGTACTGTCAGGGAGCCATCCCTACACGTACAATGAGTTATATGGGAGACTGGACACCAAAGAGGGCGAGAAGGACTTGTACCGATTGGCAAGTCAGAGGGATCAGGCTGGAAAGGATATGCAACACGTTAGCTTATTAAATAAAGGAATGGTTATGTTCTAACAAGTGAGGAGAGTGTGACAAGAAGATGGAAGGATTACTTTGAGGAGCTAATGAATGAAGAGAATGAAAGAGAAAGAAGAGTGGAGGTAATAGAAACTGTGGACCAGGAAGTGGGAAAGATTAGTGAGGGTGAGAAAATGCCTGAAGAATGGAGAAGAAGTGTGCTGGTTCCCATTTTTAAGAACAAGGGTGATGTACAGAGTTGTAGCAACTACAGGGGAATTAAGTTGATGAGCCACACAATGAAGATCTGGGAGAGAGTTGTGGAAGCAAGACTTAGACAAGATGTGACTATCTGTGAGCAGCAGTATGGTTTCATGCCAAGAAAGAGCACCACAGATGCATCTTTGCTTTGAGGATGTTGATAGAGAAGTACAGAGAGGGTCAGAAAGAACTCCATTGTGTGTTTGTGGATTTAGAAAAAGCATATGACAGGGTGCCAAGAGAGGAGGTGTGGTATTGCATGAGGAAATCTGGAGTGGCAGAAAAGTATGTTAGACTGGTACAGGACATGTATGAAGACAGCAGGACATGTATGAAGACAGCAGGACATGTATGAAGACAGCAGGACATGTATGAAGACAGCAGGACATGTATGAAGACAGCAGGACATGTATGAAGACAGCAGGACATGTATGAAGACAGCAGGACATGTATGAAGACAGCAGGACATGTATGAAGACAGCAGGACATGTATGAAGACAGCAGGACATGTATGAAGACAGCAGGACATGTATGAAGACAGCAGGACATGTATGAAGACAGCAGGACATGTATGAAGACAGCAGGACAGTGGTGAGATGTGCTGTAGGAGTGACAGATAGCTTCAAGGTGGAGGTGGGAGTGCATCAAGGATCGGCTCTGAGCCCCTTCTTGTTTGCTCTGGTGATGGACCGACTAACAGATGAGGTCAGGCAGGAATCCCCATGGACTATGATGTTTGCAGATGACATTGTGATCTGTGGTGAGAACAGGGAACAGGTGGAAGAGAACTTGGAGAGGTGGAGGTATGCTCTTGAAAGAAGAGGAATGAAAGTCAGCCGTAGTAAGACAGAGTACATGTGTGTGAATGAGAGGGAGGCCAGTGGAACAGTGAGGCTACAAGGGTCAGAGGTCACAAAGGTGCAGGACTTCAAGTACTTGGGGTCCACTGTCCAGGAAAATGGGGAATGTGGTAAAGAGGTGAAGAAGAGAGTCCAGGCAGGATGGAGTGGATGGAGAAAAGTTTCAGGAGTGATTTGTGACAAAAAGGTGTCAGCAAAGGTCAAAGGAAAAGTTTACAAGACAGTGGTGAGACCAGCTATGTTGTATGGTCTGGAGACAGAGACATGGACAAAAAGACAGGAGAAAGAACTGGAAGTGTCAGAAATGAAGATGCTGAGGTTCTCCTTAGGAGTGACAAGGATGGATAAGATCAGGAATGAGATCATCAGAGGTACAGCACATGTTGAACAACTGGGAGATAAAGTTAGAGAGGACACACTGAGATGGTTTGGACATGTCCAGAGGAGGGACAGTGGTTTGGACATGTCCAGAGGAGGGACAGTGGGTATATTGGTAGAAGGATGTTAGAAATGCAGCTGCCAGGAAAAAGACAGAGGAGATATATGGATGCAGTTAGAGAGGACATGAAGGTAGTTGGAGTGAGGACAGAGGATGCAGAAGACAGAGTGAGGTGGAGGAGGATGACTCTCTGTGGTGACCCCTGAAAAGGGAAAAGCCGAAAGAACTAGATTTTTATACTTGGAGACTGAATACTTTACTAAATAAAGTAATTTAAGTAAAATTAACCCTTGTTTAAATTTTTATATAATACTGCAAAAGCAACATGTTAATTTTGTCAAATTAATAACTACCTTTTTTTTGTCATATCACATTTTTTTTGTCAGAATGCACTGAAATATCACAATATTACTGTACAGTATATTGGAGCCATATTGCCCACCCCTACACCAGAGCCAATAGGGCTATATGCCACGGACTTCCTTTCTAGCACTTCCGCATTCATGGGCCAGAGGGCGCACTTCCGGTTCACAGCCACAGAATGGCGATCTTTACACAATCTCTGGAGGACTTGCCGACAGTCAATGTGTACAGAATTATTCAGACCTTGTCTAAAGCGCACATCTAAGAAAGACAAAGGACTTAAGCTTTATGTGTCCAACTACATAAATAACTCTGAAGGTAAGTCTGTATTTGTTTTCAGTTCACCAAACTGCATCATGTAGGCTAACACAGCTAACATAGTTAACCCTTGCTAAATTGTTGAGTAAACGTGTTTTGTCTGTACATTTCTGATTTAACACAAATGTTAGTTTCAAACAAGGAGGCAGGAGAAGTCAGGGCTGAGTGTTTACAGTCCATGAGGAGCAGCAGAAGCCCCACTGTTTGAGTCAAAGCCACCTGACAGTTCAGTTTCAAACAAGGAGGCAGGAGATTTAGACCAGATTTAGAAACAAAAGTTATTTTAATTTAATTATTTTAATTCAAGTTTGTGTACAAAACTTGAGTTGAAGTTAAATATCAGACAATATAAACTCTTTATATTCAACACATATCTGCTATATGGTTTTGTGAATCTCACTGTTTATAGCAGCTCTTAATAAGAGATGTTTTCTTTCACTGGACAGGACACCGTAGTGATGATGAGGAGGGAGCCAGCTGGTCCAGCCTGGATGTTTGTGAGCCGAGATCGGATCCAAACACTCTCCACTGATGACGAAGGACATGTGATCCATGTGGATGGTTGAACAGAAGAGCTGCTTCATCACTTACCTTTGTCTGACTGATTAATGTTTTTAAATCTCCATTAGCTGTCGAGGAAGCTGTGACTTAAAGTCAGAAGCTGTAATGCTATAAACTGTTTAAATCTTGTGCCTCAAACGTTTTCTACAGTAATGTAACATCAAATTTGTTTTTAATAAACTGGCTAAAATAAAACTGAACTCTAAGCCTGTCTTAAATCAACATACACATTTTTTTTGGGTGATAATGTGAAGACAAAGTCAGAATGTTTTGAACATTTTATTTTCTTACAAGTAGTAAGTAGTGTGACTGCAGTGTCAGGGTACAGTAGTCCTGAAGTCTGCAGGTAGATTTTTATGCATCTGCTCTTCAGGTATCGGGTCCTAATTGAGCCGAGTACTGTCAAAAAGTTGCTGTGATAATCCGCCTGACCGTGGACTGATGGACACCGTACCGGTCAGCAAGGTCCCGTTGCTTTCATCCAAGGTCAAGGTCATTTAAGAACAGGAAGAACTCAACGGGCTGCAGGATATGGGTTGACGGGGTGGTGTGGATAAATAATCAATAAATAACACTGAACAACTGGTAATAACTAATAATTCAATGTCACACAACCTGTGTAATGTTGATTATGTGTAGTGTATATATATATATACTGTATATATATATATAACTATGTGCATGTTAGCTTGTACTGTATTACTAGTTTGAAATACTTACAGTAGTTCATTCAAATTCATCCTGCTGCATCATTACTGTATATCCAACCATGTTTACTGTCTCTCTTCAGGACTTTGTGAATATTATAATTACTTTTTCACTTTGCATGCTTTTAGTATAGTTTGATTTTTAGCAAGTCAAATCTGCTCTTCTCATCCTGAGCACTTCATTGTACTGTACTGTTAACTCTGTGTTAACCTGTATATGACAAATAAACACAAGTTGAACTTGATGGGGAGTTCCTCTCATCTCATTCTTGGTGAACACCGACCATGGATGGCAGAGCAGTCATGGGTCAGAAACACACCAGGAGGTCAGATGATGCAAACCTGAAAAAACAAAAAAGTGTTCATATTTACCTACATAACGTAAAAAACCAAACAGAGAACTCTTTATGAGAGTTATGCTTTAAAATAAATAATTACATCTCAGGAAATAAAAGTTTAATTGAAGTGAAACAGTTCTGGTTTCATATTAAAGGAAACTGCAGAGAATATTTCAGAGGTGTAACAGCCCTGAAGTTACTAGGAGTTTACAAACATATTTACAGATTAGAAAACTGTTAAAATCTGAATATTATTTTAAAAGTATGTAGTTACAAACTTTTATTAAATCACTCATCATGACTCCAACATTAAATCTACAAGTGCAGGATGTGGAGTCGAGTCATATTCATGTTTCTTACTGAGCTGCAGCTGTGTTCTCCTCCTCGCTGTCCTGCTGCTTCTCTCCCAAAGCCCCGGTCATGGAAGGGAGAATTATTCCACTGGAACAATGCAGGTACAGCTCATTTTTAACCACTGTTTGATGCTGGCTCTTGAATATTCTGAGGTTTAAAACGCCAGCTACAACCGAGTGTTAGCTTTAAGGCTAACTCGGTTAGCCACGAACTCTGGCATTAAAATATAAAAAACTAAGCGCTCTATTGTACCTGCTATTCACTGGACACAACGGCACACAACAAATCTCTCTTGTTGTACCAGTAGCTCGCAGATAATTTACCTTTTGTGTCTTTTACATGGTCTAGTTCTAGAAGCTACCGATAACAACAACTGCTGTCGACCAGAACCGGAAGTGTAGCGTAGAGCCCAGATTTTACCGGAAGTACGTCACCACTACCCGTGGCATATACCCTATTCAGAAGAGCTGAAGGCCACTATCAGAACAACCTGGGCTCTCATGACACCTGAGCAGTGACACACACTGATGGACTCCATGCCACGCCGCATTGATGCAGTAATACAGACAAAAGGAGAAACAACTAAGTACTGAGTGCTCATACTTTTCATGTTCATACTTTTCAAGTTCATACTTTTCAGTTGGCCAACATTTCTAAAGAATATATTTTTTAATTGGTCTTAAGTAATATTCTAATTTTCTGAGATACTGAATTTGGTGTTTTCATTAGTTGTCAGTTATAATGATCAACATTAAAATAAATAAACATTTGAAATATATCAGTCTGTGTGTAATGAAAGAATATAATATACAAGTTTCACTTTTTGAATGGAATTACTGAAATCAACTTATTCATGACATTCTAATTATATGACCAGCACGTGTAGGTGGGGGAATTTTAACTTAATTAAAATGAAGTGTTGCCCAGATGGAATCACTGAGTTTAAGGCTTTCAAAAAACACGTAAAAAACCTCCAACCCTATTTAATTATCAAGAGTTTACATGTGTCAACGTAAAGAATTGACAACTAATACGAAAAAGAGACTGTAAACACCTAAAGCCATGTTTAGATAAAAACACATTCACAGCAAACCCATTCAGGGAAAACAAGAAACATGTGTTTATTGGAACAAAACATCTTTTAAAGCATGTCTTCTCACATGAGACAGTACCACCAATGAGTTTTTACCCCCAAAATATACAAAACAGAAGTAAAAAAAACTTCTTTCATGGTGCACATAAAGCAGATACTGTAAACTATGAATAAAAACAGAATGACAATTAAAAGTTGATTTAAAACAGGTGGCTGGATTGTTGGGTAGCACATCAATTGTGGGGTTTTACTTTTAAAAATAGCAGCATTTATGTCAAATAAATTACTCAATTGATTAAAAAAGATAAAATAAAAACTAATAGATTATGCTAATTTCAGGGGAAGCTGAGCTGCAGTTTGGTTCTTTCTAAGGCAGTCTTGTGTGCGGTGACGTGAACAGAAAGGTGAGATCGTCACTTCATCGGTGTGTCCTCAGGGACCCTGAGCAGGCCGAGTCTGTCGTTTTGACAAAAGTAATGTGAAATAGATGGCAAAGCAAACCCAAGACAAGCGCACATGAAGAGCTCCTCATGCCTTGTACTTCTCCTTCCCCGTTTCACTAATGACGCAGATGTGCTGAAACAGAAGAACCATCCATGAGTGTTCCACACCCACAATGAGTCTGCTTGCACCTCATTTTCTTCTCCTGCATGAAATACTTACATTCAGATCTCTAAAATACTCATTGTAGTCGAGCGCGTATCCCACCACAAATTTATCGGGCACCTCGAAACCTACGACTGAAAGGAAAGAAAAAGAATGAGTTTCCTTTTCAAAGACGTGGACAATGAACTGTCAGTGTTTCTTAAAACAGCAAGCTGTGACAAGTTTCAAAACCGGTTTCCTCAATAGAAATGTCTGTAGGGGCGGCCGTGGCACAGTGGTAATGGCAGTCGACCCCCGATCGGAAGGTTGGAGGTTCGAATCCCGCATCCGCCCACCATGTGTCGTTGTGTCCCTGGGCAAGACACTTAACCCCAAATTGCTCCCGGTAGGTCTGGATGGCGCCTTGCAAGGCAGGCTACCACTACCGGTGTATGAATGTCTGAATGAATGGGTGGATGGTTGGTATTGTAAAGCGCTTTGGGGCTCCTCACAGGGGGCTGGAAAGCGCTA
>JBBPBX010096338.1:0-13046 GCA_038048925.1 Garcialebias charrua | reverse complement strand
GCTGAAAAGCTGCAGGTGGAGGTTCAGTCACTAAAACAGTCTCAGACGAACGATAGCTCAACTGGTTTGCAAACTAAAACAGGCTGAGATTGAACGTTTAACTAAAAGTTTACAGGAGGCAAATGAGACCCGTGATGCAATCATGAAATGCGAAGAACATACTTTAAAGTTATACGAGGAGACCACACAGAAAAATCTCAGGATTCATGCACAACATGATGCGGTCATTGTTGAAAAAGATGAACTCTACAGTCGGTGTTGTGAATTACAACGCGAGTGTACAGACTACAGAGTAGAATTAACGACTTTTGACCTTCAATGCCTCAAGATTGTGCTGACCGAGTTTGACGCCTGGATTTTGAAAGCTCTAGGACAAGTTCGCTCAGATATGACATCAATGAAATAGACAAAATTGTGACTTTGACCTAAAATGGCCGACTTCCTGTTGGTTTGGACCATTGCTCCAAGAGACTTTTTTGTAGGTCCTGACAAAACACACATGTGTACGAAGTTTCATAATTCTGGGATAAAGCATGGCTGAGGGCTTTTAAAAAAAATATTCTAGAGGGTGCTGTTGAGGAATTAGGCCACGCCCACCAAGTATTGCACCAAATTCCTGCCGGGGGCTGAACAAGGATCGATGTCTGTGAGCTTGGTGCAACTGGGCTTAAACATGTGGCATCTAGAGCAAAATGTATGGCGGTAGCGTGACCTGTGACTTCGTTGCGCTACCACGGCCACGCCCTCTGCTATAAACCGTTGGTGCTTTAAAACAAGTGAGACCAACTTGTTATCAGTCAGTTTTAACCAGATTAAAAGATTAAAGGCAGATGTTGTATTACTCCAAGAAATTCATAAATTGGCCTCAATTTATGAGCTAAAATCTTCAGAGTTTCCCAATGTATTCTCAGCCTGTTATAATTCAAGACAAAGAGGGGTAGCAATTTTAATACATAAAAATGTTAACTTCACAGTATTAGATCAGGTTATAGACCCACACGGTAGATATATAATATTAAAGTTATCAATATTTAGACAAAATTATTGTATAGTTAGCATATATGGGCCGAATGTAGACGACGCTTCTTTTTTTCATGACTTTTTTTCCACTCTATCAAAGCACATGGATTCCTCACTGGTAATGGGAGGTGATCTCAACTTTGGTTTCAATGACAAAATAGACAGACTGAATACAGTGGGAACTCAACGCAGTTGGCAATCTATAAATATAGTTAAACAGTATATGAATGATTATGGACTCTGCGATGCATGGCGATCTTTTCACCCTGATAGCAAAGAATATTCTTTCTTTTCACATGTGCATCATTCATATTCTCGTTTAGATTATTTCATAGTAAGCAATTCATTGCTGACCAACATCTCAGACACTAAGATACACCCTATTGCTGTCAGCGATCATGCACCAGTTACTCTACATTTAGATTATAAAAAAGAAACTAGAAAAAATATAAATTGGAGATTAAATACATCACTGCTTCAAGAAGAAGAATTTTTGCAATATTTTAAAACTGAATGGGCATCATATTTAGAGTTTAATGATTTACCAGGAACATCAGCATGTACACTTTGGGAGGCTGGGAAAACAGTTATGAGAGGTAAAATAATATCCTATTCAACAAATAAAAAGAAAAAAGAAAATAAACGTATTGGGGAATTAGAGAAATCAATCAAACTATTAGAAGGTTTACAAGGAGAGGAAACACAGCAAAAGCTACGCAAATTAAAATTAGAACTAAATGAATTTATTGATAAGAAAAATAAATTTTTGATACAAAGACTTAGATTAGATCATTTTGAATACGGTAATAAATCAGGGAGCTTTTTAGCTAATCAACTCAAATTAAATAAAGAAAAAACATCAATATATGGTATTAAAGATAAACATGGAAATATAATTCATGATGAGGGAAAAGTAAACAATGTTTTTAAAGATTTCTATAAAACTCTATACACTCCTCAAATAAATCCATCTAATGAGGATATTAATGAATTCTTGGAGAATATAACACTTCCAAAACTAGATATTAGTCAGTCATCAAAACTAGACTCACCATTAACATCAGATGAAATTTATTATTATCTAAAATATACAAAAAATTGTCTAGAATCGATGACTCGATAGCACTACCTGTTGAAAAATGGGAGTCAGATTTATCAATCAACTTTGAACAAAAAATTTGGTCTCAAGTATGTTCAAATACTTTTAAATTGACTAGAATCTCCAATTTACAATTAATACAATATAAGGTTCTCTATAGAGTACATTATACAGGTCAGCGAATGTTTAAGATGGGCTTTATACCATCTAACAAGTGCTCACAGTGCATAAGTAATACACCTGATGATTATATTCACGCGCTCTGGTTCTGTCCACCCGTTCAGAGGTTCTGGGTACAGGTATGTGAAGACTTGTCTAAATGTTTGAAATTTAATATCCCACTCTCTCCATCTGTTTGCTTATTGGGTATCTTTGAAGATGTTATACTAGAAAAAAATACATCCTATATGCTTTTCACTGCCTTATGCATCGCAAAGAAAACCATACTCGTAAATTGGAAAAATAAAAATAATCTTAGCATTAATCAGTATAAAAATCTTCTGTTAGATCATATTAGTCTTGAAACAGCATCTGCCGACACATTGGATCAATCTATTTGGCATTCTTTGATCGGTTCCGTTACGTAGTGAGGGTGGGGGGTCTGGGATGTGGCCTTGTGGGGCATTGGGGCTGGAGGGGGGGAGGTTGGGGTTTGGGGCGCCGGGGGGTTGGGGCTGCTTGGGCGGGGAGGACCCTGTCTTCGACCTGGGGAGGACCGGGGGGGTTCTGGGGGATATCTGCTAGGGGCGGCATGCGGGCCCTAAGGTGGTCGGTGGCGGCGGTCATGGGTCGCCGGTCGGTGACCCGGCTGTGCTGGGGTGGTTTCGGGGCGGGTGCCGGGGGCTTGGGACTCTGGGGACGTGTCGTCCCCGGGCTTGGGCCTGGTGGGGGTCGGGGGTCATGGGCTCTGGTGGGCGGGTCGCCGGGCAATGGGCTGGCTGGCGCTCTGGTGCCCGGCTCTGGCCGGGGGCCCTCGGCTCGCTGGTGGGTTGGGGGTTCATATGCTGGGGGGTGGGTGTCTGGGGGCGTGACTGGTGGCCAATGGGTGGGGGCGGGCAAACCCAGCCTGGTTGTCTAATGTGTTATGTGTTCTGAAAGTTGTTAATATGAAGGGTGGGTGTAGTATTTCTTCTGGGGTGGGGATTAAGGGGATGTCCTGGATGATGGTCTTGGACTATGCTTGGCCGGTGTGCGGACCCTGGTTGGGGCCTGTTCTTGGTGCTTCCTGGCTCTGTCGGCGGTTGGGCGGGCGCTCTTGGCCGTGTCGTCCATGTTGGATTTCGTGTCTTCTTGGGCGGCGGGCTGACTGCGGTTCGCAGGGGTCGTGGCGGCCCTGGTGGGTGTGGGCTGTTGGTTCTGCTGTTGGCGGCCCTCGGGGCCGTGTCCCTCTCTGGTCTTGGCTCAATGGCCTGGCGGTCGGAGAGGTGTTTCTTTTACCTCGCTCCTTGGGTGGACCTTGGCGGACTGGGGGGGGGTACGCAGGGTCAGCGGGGGAGCTGACTCGCTGTGGGAGCACTGTTCCTGCAGATATTTTCTCCCCATCCCTCACCACACACCTCCGCCCTCTTCATCTTAAATTAATACATGTAGGGAATTTGAGTCTCGGGTGTGCTGCAATGGTTTTACATCTCTGTTGTTCAGGGCACCTGGGACTCAATTTTATATACACTTTAGACATTCATTCATAAACATCTTCATAAAAGTCACATATAGGGAATGGAGTGAGCACTATGGCTATGGGTGGCGGGATGACATCAATCTCGCCCCCATGCCTATGCTCACTCAACATTATGCATTTAGACAATAGGGCCTGGGTCAGAGTTGGAGTGGAGGGGAAACTGGTACAATGCTAGCCTTTGCTCCTTCTCTTTCCCTTTTAAGTACACTTTACAACAACACTCACCAACAGTACATTTGGGGACGGGGGTGTGTGTGTCGGGGTCTTGATTTGTTAATTTCAATTTTATTTATGTATTTATTTATGTATATATATATATATATATTATTTATTTATTTTACTCTTACCCCCCTGGTTGGCTGGTGGACATTCTGGGGGTGGGCCGTCAGGGGTTGTGCTGGGGTGTGGGGGGGTCCGGGGTCTGGGGGTTCGCCGTGGGCGGGGCTGGCGGGGCGCTCCCTCCGGGGTTGCTTGGGCTCGGGTGTCCTGTCCTGTCCTGTCGGCGGGGCGCGGGGTGGACCGGATCTTGGATGTCTGCTGCTCTCCACCCCAGAGTGAAAGGGCATACCTTCTGGGTTTGGATGTGGGCTGCCCCATGTAGGGAGCAGGTACATGTCTTGGACCTAGGGGGTATAGAGTGTGCATCGGGATTATGAATGGAGCGTGTCGTTATTGTTTGTCTTTCTGTGACTGAGGGTGAGGATGAGGGTGGGTCTGAATGAGTGTGTCTGTGTATGAATGTTTAAGTGTCAGGCTGGGACTTGGACTGCCACCTCTCTGATACTTCTGAGGCTACTTAATGTTGCGCTCCTGCCACGTGGCCCCCTGGTGGGTGTTCCTCTGCCTGCGGGCGTGCCTGGGGCCCTCACTATCTGGGGCTGGGCGCTTGGGCGTTTGTCGGCTCGGCCTGGTGGCTGCCTGGTGGGGCTCGTGTCCTCTGGTCCTGTCGGGTCTGGGCTTGAGGGATGGGCGTCCCCGGTGCCCGAGCCTCGGTGACCGGACCTGGGGCTACGTCGGTGCAGCGGGCTCCGGCGGGGGCCTGTGTATTTGTCGCGATTGACCCCGGGGGGTCATTGTGTGTGGTCGCTGGTGGGGTTCGTCCGGTTCTTCCCCTTGGTCGGACCTGGGGAGTGGACGAGTGGCTCGTCCTGTTCGGGTGGTCCTGGGGACTCTGGGCTCGGGGTCCTTCCTGGGGTCTTGGGCTTTGATCACCCCTTCGTCTGTCTCGGGCTTTGGGGGGACGGGTCTCTGATGCTTCACACTCGCTATTAAATGTTCTATTGGAGGAACCTTATTCACTTATGCATGCTCACAACCACACACAAATGGATGCAGGGATGTATATGTAGATATATGTAGATATGTAGATGGGTATATGAATGAATATAAATGTATATGTATGTATACTGTATACATATTTGTAGGAATGGGTATGTGTATTTATAGAAAGCTACTGCAAGGTCATGAATATTATCAGTCTTTATGTATGTATGAGCCGGAAAAGGGTAGCGTGCCCTCTCCGGGTCGGGGAGGAGGTCCTGCCCCAAGTGGAGGAGTTTAAGTATCTCGGGATCTTGTTCACGAATGAGGGAAAACTGGAGCGTGAGATCGATAGGCGGATAGGTGCAGCGTCCGCAGTGAAGCGGGCGCTGTACCGGTCTGTCGTGGTGAAGAGAGAGCTGAGTCAAAAGGCAAAGCTCTCAATTTACCGATCGATCTACGTTCCCACCCTCATCTATGGTCATGAGCTTTG
Organism: Garcialebias charrua; assembly: GCA_038048925.1. Taxonomy (NCBI): domain Eukaryota; kingdom Metazoa; phylum Chordata; class Actinopteri; order Cyprinodontiformes; family Rivulidae; genus Garcialebias; species Garcialebias charrua. The sequence continues at coordinate 7,496 of JBBPBX010096338.1, read as the reverse complement.
GGTTATGACCGAAAGAACAAGATCTCGGATACAAGCGGCTGAAATGAGTTTTCTCCGCAGGGTGGCTGGACTCTCCCTTAGAGATAGGGTGAGAAGCTCAGTCATCCGGGAGGGACTCGGAGTAGAGCCGCTGCTTCTCCACATCGAGAGGAGCCAGTTGAGGTGGCTCGGGCATCTGGTTAGGATGCCTCCTGGACGCCTCCCTGGTGAGGTGTTCCGGGCATGTCCCACCGGGAGGAGACCCAGAGGAAGACCCAGGATACGCTGGAGGGACTATGTTTCTCGGCTGGCCTGGGAACGCCTTGGGATTCCCCCAGAGGAGCTGCTCCAAGTGGCTGGGGAGAGGGAAGTCTGGGCCTCCCTACTTAGGCTGCTACCCCCGCGACCCGACCCCGGAGGGAAGTCTGGGCCTCCCTACTTAGGCTGCTACCCCCGCGACCCGACCCCGGATAAGCGGAAGAAAATGGATGGATGGATGGATGTATGTATGTTTCGTTGCTATGTTCTGTCATGTGCTTTGCAGGATTGTGGACGGAGGTTGGGTGTGTTTGCCTTGTGCTCTTTTGTGGATAATTGTTGTTTTGTTGTCTTACTTTCTCTTTTCTTTCTTTCTCTCTTAAAAAAAAAACAAAAAAACAAAAAAAACAAAAAAACAAAAAAAATACATATTGGAGTGAGAGGATGGCTAAAAGGTGTGAAGGGAGGCCATCTATAAATGAAAAAAAAACAACAAAAAAACAGCCGATGGTGTTATCAGAGAAACCGATTTCTGAGAGCTTATGACACAAGATGTTATGATCCACAGTGTCAAAAGCTTTAGACAGGTCTAAGAAAAGTGCAGCACAATAGTCCTTAGCATCCAATGCTTCAAAAACATCATTCAGAACCTTCAGTGAAGCAGTTGTTGTGCTGTGTTTTTTCCTGAGAGTTTATCCGTTTTTCTAGAACCTTGGCTAAGATGCAGAGTTTAGAGATCGGTCGATAATTGTTCAGTGAGGTGGGGTCACCTCCCTTCAGCAAAGGAAGAACAAAGGCTGTTTTCCAAGCATCCGGAATGGTGTTTTGGCTTATGGACAGATTAAAGATGTGGGTCACAGGGACTGTGATGATATGAGCAGCCAGCCTTAAGAAATAAGGTGGAAGTTCATCTGGACCTGCAGATTTTTTAGGATCAAGATCATTTAACAGTTTATTTACCTCACTGACTGAGAACGGAGAAAAAGAGAAGGTGTGATTAACAGATGGTTGACTTGTAGGAGGGATTTGATTTGTAGAAGTTTGATTATTAGATAAAGTGGCTGATTTTCCGTTTGTAACTGTGTCAAATAATGAACTAGAAGCAACAAAATGTTTATTGAAACAGTTCAGGATCTCGTGCTTATTTGACACAGGAACAGAGTCAACAAGAAATTGTGATGGGAGGTCAGATGATTGGGGGGTGCCTGAGAGAGATTTGATGGTTTTCCAGAATTTTTTAGGATCGTTTAGATTTTTGGAGGTCTGAGATAAGAAGTAGTTACGTTTTGCGGCTTTGATGGCAGATGTGCATTTCTTGCTTGTAGAAGAGACGTTCACGTTCGGATGATGTTGTTTCAAGCTCATTAACAAGTTAGATGTGTTGTCTGCTGCAGATCCAATCTCTGTGAAACAACGTAGACACACACCTTTAGATTTGTTCACGTCTTTTAAGAATAAAGTCATAATGTTCCCAAACAGGAGACTGCAACCCCAGACATAAATAAGTTTACGTTTAAATTGTTTATGTCTATGACCGCAACGAGATGCTAGGTTGCTAATGCTATGTGCTACAAGATAATAGCGCCGTGCTGAAACACGCTTAGGAATTTTAGTTCTGCGGTGGATAATCTCTTGTTAATAAAATTTAATGAGTGAAAAAATGACCGAAACGGTACGCAGGAGGACCGAACCGAACGCGCTGTACCAAAACGGTTTGGTACAACCAGGTTTACCATTACACCACTAATGTTTTTTGGTCTGTGGGAGGAAACCGGAGTACCTGGAGAAAACCCATGCATGCATGGAGCGCACAAGCAAACTCCACCCAGAAAAGCCCCTGGACTGGGATTTGAACTGGCAACCTTCTCACTGAGAGAGCAGCAGCTCTGCCAGTTGTGCCACCATGCTGCCCTAAATAAGTTCATGTTTCATAATTGTTTTAAGTAAACTAATGCTGATTTTTGTAAAAGGAAATAAAAATGTTTGAATCTCAATCAGAGCGAGACAATTGATGTTCATCATATGGGACCTGCAGCATGGGAGTTAGTCCTATTACTGCAGAACAATCTTTAAAGTATTTTCTTGGTAGAACAGGTGTTTCAGACAATAAAGGAGAAAACGGCTCATTTTCAAGCTAAACGTGCACTACACTCATGCTTTGGGAAACTTTCATATTTGTGAGTATTGTTGATTTTAGAATATGTGGACATTATTTTGCTTCAGAAAAATGTGGTTTCAGCGTAGACCACATGTTCAAGATAAGGTAATGTTTAAGTGTGGGGTGTTTACTGGGACCGAGATCGGGTAGAGGCAGGGCTGCCGACTCGGAACATGAAAGTCCCAGGTTCGATCCCCAGCCATTCCCACATGTCGTGGTGTCTCTGAGCAAGACACCCAATCTCTAACTGCTCCCCAGGTGCTTACATAGCTGCCCATTGCTCCACCTGGGTGTATCCCAGGTGTGATGGGTCAAATGCAGATAACCAATTTCACCACTGTGTGGGAACATACTGTACAATGATGACAACACATAGCACTTTATTATTATTTATGTAACATTGAGACAAATTATTCAGTAATTTATTTTTCTCTTTCTGTATATTTCAGTTGCAAAAAAGTCATAAATGAAAGGTCTTCAGTAAACTCAAGAAAGCAAGCCTTGTCTGAAGACCTTTTATTTTGTTTGCTAGTTGCCTAGCTTTGCATAGTCACGTGTTTGAGGACAGCATACCGGTAATACAATTTGTACCTTCTTCCAAAAGCCTGAGTTGGGCTCTTTTACATAGCAAAATATGAAATCCCTGTGTCAGTAGGGGAAAGGCTGGGTACATTGAATGATAATAGCTAACAAAGTTAGCATTGGTAATTTGAGTAGCAATTAGCCATGTTTGCCACTAACCATGGCTGTGTCTCAATTCAGGGGCTGCATCCTCATGAGTGCGCATTTGTCGGCCGCATACGTCACTGCCCCGCGCGGAGGACTGTCCCAATTCGAAGACTCCTCCTCATGCGGCCGAGGAATGCGGCCTACTTCCTGCCGAAATCGAAGGATGCATTCGTGAATCCTTCAAGACGGAGGCTATCCCAGAATTCATAGCGCCAGCAGAGATTTTGCGGGGGGGGGGACTTTCTGCGTGCAGGGTGAGAGGGTCCTCGCTGCAGTACTTGTGCAGGGTCGGAGCTGCTGCATGTTGTTGAGTCATCAGCTCGTTTTAACAACAACCTCAGCGCGAATATTCATTCAACCTTTATTTAGTCATCTCAAACAACCTCAGCTCGAATATATCTCATTAAAATTTTACTACAGAAACGACAAAAAAAATATGTGTGAGCTGAATATACAGTATATTAGTGTTTCTGAGTTTACTGTTTTTGAAGAACTGATTACAAATCAGATTATTTTACACGTGCGTAGCAAGGATTTTCTGAGGGGCAATCTTTTAAAACCCAGAGTGGACCTCCGAAACGCAAGTTGTCCATTAGCTCAGTTGGTAAATCAACTTGCGATTGGTGCAGAGATGCTTTTCTCGAAGCTGGTTCGAATCTCACTCGGTACGGTTAAAACTTATTTTACGTTTGTCTTTTATTGGATAAAAAAAAAGAAGGAGTTTCACAAACTCCTTCCTTTTAATCTCAGTCCTCATTTTTTTATCCAATAAAAGACAAACGTAAAATAAGTTTTAACCGTACCGAGTGAGATTCGAACCAGCTTCGAGAAAAGCATCTCTGCACCAATCGCAAGTTGATTTACCAACTGAGCTAATGGACAACTTGCGTTTCGGAGGTCCACTCTGGGTTTTAACAGATCGCCCCTTATAAGCTGATTTGTAATCAGTTCTTAACAAACAGTAAACTCAGAAACACTAATATATATACATGTATTCAGCTAACTAATATATTTTAGCGGCGTCCCTTCTCTTTCCACACACACCAAGCGGCACACAAGAACTTCCCACCCACTTCAAGAGAACGCCCCACCCACTTCAAGGCCGGCAAACCTGAAGGCTAGACCGTCCCATTTCAGCAGTTTCGCTCAGCCCACCCGGTCTTGTGAGTGCGTGGCCTACTCGGCCCAGCTAGGCTGGGTCCTCATGAGGACGCAGCCCCTGAATTGAGACACAGCCCATGTTTCATCAAGGTTTCTTGATGCGCATTTTGAAGTATCGCATCAGAAAAGGTGAATGGAAACGGCACGATTCGAATTAACTTCCTCTAATTCGCAAAAAAGTTGATACGCTTGCTTGAGGTGGTTTTTGGGTTTTTTGAAACAGAGCTGATGCGCAAAACGAGAGATGGAAACAGATTTGCCGACTCAGTTCTGACGTAGCGAACATTCACGTCATGTGACTGATCAGCTGTTTCCGCTGTAACATCGCTAAAACTAGTTGGCATGACAGAATAAATACAACTTGCCCGATAGCAACACATTCCTGAAATATTCTCTCCATTTTGCCGAGATGTGTGGTTCGGTTCCTGTTTTCAACCGCTACTTCCTGTTTACTGTAGACATGCGTAACGCTGACGTCTGACGTAATGCCGCTTTGCGTGGCCTGGTGGATTTGCTTCAAGCCAGTTGATGGAAACACTTCTGATTCGCATTAATTTTTATTTACATTTTTGCGAATTTTCAAAAATTCGCTCAAAATTCGAATTTAAAATAGATGGAAACACGGTTACTGTAGTAAAACTGGCTTTGAAGAGTTGCTTTGCAAGAACTTGCGAGATATAAACTGATTAAAAAATTTCTTCAGGCACCTTTTTCCTACTGGACACATAATGTATTATTTTTTTTTTTTTTTTTTTTTTTTAAGAGAGAAAGAAAGAAAAGAGAAAGTAAGACAACAAATCAACAATTATCAACCAAAAGAGCACAAGGCAAACACACCCAACCTCCGTCCACAATCCTGCAAAGCACATGACAGAACACAACAATGGAACATACATGCATAAAGACTAATAATATTCATGAGCTTGCAGTAGAATTCTATAAATACACATACCCATATCTACAAATATATATATACAGTAGTATACATACATATACTTTTATATTCATTTATATATATACCCATCTACATATCTACAAATATATATATACAGTAGTATACATACATATACTTTTATATTCATTTATATACCCATCTACATATCTGCATATATCTATATATACATCCCTGCATCCATTTGTGTGTGGTTGTGAGCATGCATAAGTGTATAAGGTTCCTCCAATAGAACATTTAGTAGCGACTGTGAAGCATCAGAGATCCGTCCCCCCAAAGCCCGAGGCAGACGAAGGAGCGATCAAAGCCCAAGACCCCAGGAAGGACCCCGAGCCCAGAGTCCCCAGGACTGCCCGAACAGGACGAGCCACTAGCCCACTCCCCAGATCCTACCAAGGGGAAGAACCGGACGAACCCCTACCAGCGACCACATACAATGACCCCCCGGTGTCGCCCGCGACAAATTCACAGGCCCCCGCCGGAGCCCGCTGCACCGACGTAGCCCCAGGGCCGGTCACCGAGGCTCGGGCACCGGGGACGCCCACCCCTCAGGCCCAGACCCGACCGGACCAGAGGGCACGAGCCCCACCAAGCAGCCACCAGGCCGTGCCGACAAACGCCCAAGCGCCCAACCCCAGATAGTGAGGGCCCCAAGCACGCCCGCAGGCAAGGGAACACCCACCAGGGGGGGCCACGTGGCAGGAGCGCGACACTAAGTAGCCTCGGAAGTATCAGAGAGGGGGCAGTCCAAAACCCAGCCTGACACTTAAACATTCATACACAGATATACTCATTCAGACCCACCCTCATCCTCACCCTCAGTCACAGAAAGACAAACAATAACGACATGTTCCATTCATAATCCCGATGCACACTCTATACCCCCTAGGTCCAAGACATGTACCTGCTCCCTGCGTGGGGCAGCCCACATCCAAACCCAGGAGGTAGGCCCATTCATTCTGGGGTGGAGAGTAGCAGACATCCAAGATCCGGCCCACCCCGCGCCCTGCCGACAGGACAGGACACCCGAGTCCAAGCAGCCCCAGGGGGAGCGCACTGCCAGCCCCGCCCACGGCGAACCCGCAGGCCCCGAACCCCCCCACACCCCAGCACAACCCCTGACAGCCCACCCCCAGAATGTCCGCCAGGCAACCAGGGGGGTAAGAGAAAAATAAATAAATAATATATATATATATATATATATATATATATATATATATATATATATATATATATATATATATATATATATATATATATATATATATATAATATATATATATATAAATAAATACATAAATAAATAAAATCGAAATTAACAAATCAAGACCCCGACACACACACCCCCGTCCCCAAATGTACTGTTGGTGAGTGTTGTTCTAAAGTGTAATTAAAAGGGAAAGAGAAGGAGCAAAGGCTGGCATTATACCAGTTTCCCCTCCACTCCAACTCTAACCCAGGCCCTTATTGTCTAAATGCATAATGTTGAGTGAGCACAGGAATGGGGGCGAGAGTGATGTCATCCCGCCACCCATAACCATGTGCTCACTCCTTCCCTATATGTGACTTTTATGAAGATGTTTATGAATGAATGTCTAAAGTGTATATAAAATTGAGTCCCAGGTGCTCTGTACAACAGAGATGTAGAACCATTGCAGCACACCCGAGACTCAAATTCCCTACATGTATTAATTTAAGATGAAGAGGGCGGAGGTGCGTGGTGAGGGATGGGGAGAAAATATCTGCAGGAACAATGCTCCCACAGCGAGTCAGCTCCCCCGCTGACCCTGCGTACCCCCCCCAGTTCGCCAAGGTCCACCCAAGGAGCGAGGTAGTGGAAACACCTCTCCGACCGCCAGGCCATTGAGCCAAGACCAGAGAGGGACACGGCCCCGAGGGCCGCCAAAGCAGAACCAACAGCCCACACCCACCAGGGCCGCCACGACCCCTGCGAACCGCAGTCAGCCCACAAGGACGACACTACCAAGAGCGCCCGCCCAACCGCCGACAGAGCCAGGAAGCACTGAGAACAGGCCCCAACCAGGGCCCGCTCACCGGCCAAGCATAGTCCAAGACCATCATCAAGGACATCCACTTGGTCCCCACCCCAGAAGAAATACTACACCCACCCTTCATATTAATAGCTTTCAGAACATATAACACATTAGACACCCAGGCTGGGTTTGCCCGCCCCCTCCCATTGGCCACCAGTCACACCCCCAGACACCCAACCCCCCAGCACATGAACCCCCAACCCTC